>JAMKCH010004019.1:0-64341 GCA_023653785.1 Ophioderma brevispina
AACTCACACAGACCTGTCCTTACAAAGATATACCAAATGAACAACACTGACTTACTTGTGAGCGGCTATGGTTCTCCATACTAACATGATAGCCTTACGCCATATTCTGTAGGTGTGGTCATGTTCATGCTCTCTGTAACAAATAAAAGAATTGTACATAAAGAGAAAGTGGGTTAGTGCAATATTGGCATATGTTGCTTGTACTGTTACATTGGCGTGCGTGCAGAAAAGGGGGATTCTCCCCAAATCCTCCACCAAAGCATGTTTTGCACCAAGTCCAGCCTCCAGTCCCCTTTTCTTCAAAATCCTCCCCTGATATGGGAACTATTCGTAACTCACAAGATGTCATTAGCACAGGTATATAGAAGGTAAGGCTGGGATTTTCGGGTAATTTGGTGCCCGGGTACCCGATATAATTTTCGAGCGGGTAATCGGGTACCCGAAATTTTGCCAGACAAGCAGAATAAAAATAGTACAACATACCCTATATCAGCAGGATTACATACGCTATACTTGTTTCCATTTTGCATCCGATTTTACATCCATTTCTACTGCTATAAGTTGGTGACGAATCCATTAGAAAAATGTATCTAAATCCAACCAAATCCCACGAAATGTCGTCAGTATCTCATCCCTGTACCATTTCTTGTCAATATTATATGAGAAATTAGCTGGATGTTTTGGATTGTTCATGTTATTTAACATCATCCCGATGCATTTAAGATGGCAGGCCCAACAACATCATCCCCAAGGGCCAAGTTAAACACACAATGTAATATATAATACAGCCTGTGATTTGCCCTCTGGTGCGCTGAGTGATAAATCATCTCATTTCTACCTGCATGCATTGGTAAAACCAATCGCAAACGGACAGTGAAGGTTATATATTTTCTAGTGTAAATACGACTGCTAAGTGCTAAATACGAAGTAACGTATGTGGACATCACAATATTGAGACTCGAGTCAATAACAGCTAACATGCAGAATTTTTGTGGTTTGAAGTAGGAGTGGGCTATAAATGGGTGATTTTTTGTTTTATTTTTGCAACAGTTTTTTTGTATTCCACTTATCCTATCTCAACATGAAATGACAACATTTTTCGCCTGGGGTCTAAGAAAAAAGTGCGCCGGGCCAAAATCCAAAATGGCCGCAGTTTTCCCTGAAAAACCACATTAGGCCTGCAGATTGAGCCTGCTTTTGGGGGTGAAGTGGCAACTATCGTACTACAAGCTAATTTTGATATTTTTAGAAACTATAGGTCCTACCTATCTCGCAGATATAAAATTGCCCGAAATTCCTCTGGGGGAACATGTTCAAATTACGTCATCAAAATGGCCGCCATTTATGTGTATATTTGGTATTAAACTTTAGTGCATGACAATAATTAAGGCTATTAATGTTGTTGACATTTCTACATGTTGTAATACTTAAGAAATATGGTGCAAATCAAATTGATACCAAAATAAGTACCAACAATAACTAGTAGGTTGACGCGATGACGTCATAAAGTGCGCGGGGCAGCAAAAAGATGTTTATTTCCATAGACACACACAATGTGCGAAAATTCAATTTTGCACTGAAAATACCGGATTTTCATGCAAGTTTTGGCTCTAAATGATAACAAACTACAAGTTCTATGTATACAGAGTGTTTTCTTGCCATACTCTGCAGAACATTTTCAAAACGTACCATAAAATTATAATAATAATAATAATAATTAATATAATAATAATAATACATGTAGTTAGCAACGACCCCCTTAGTCATTGCCTTTGAAGACGGGTCCTTCACATTTGTTTCCGGTTAAAATTGACCGGAGAGTTGTCTCAACAATTTACCTTGAAGCTTTTGATGATTATTTTTAGCATTTAGCGCTCCTAAGGAAAATTTCGTGGGGTAGGTGGTACAGGGAAGGTGGTAACCTCGCAGAGTGGACGTACTTTATAATGATATCTGGGATGAATACCTATTGGCTGGAAACTACCCCTTAGCCATCGACTTTGGTAGCAAACCCTAACCCCGACGAAGGGGGCACCTTCACATTTTTTCAGCTAAAATGACCCAAAAATGTCCCAACAATTACCTGGAAGCTTTTCATGCTATTAGCATTTGCAAACCTAAGAAAAATTCCGTTGGGGGGGGGGGTAACTTCCCCCTCACTCCGTAAGACGAGGGTTATTTGCTATAGCCAGGGCCGTAACGAGTGAAATTTTCACTCTCAAAAAGAGTGAATCGCTTGTTTAACTCCTTTGGAGGAGTTAAAGAAATTAAGGGCAACACGAAAATGAGTGGAAATCCACTCTTTTTTGGAGTCATTTGCACTCTTTTGGAGCGGAAATTTCCTCTTTAAAGTACAAGACCCTCTCATTTTGGAGTGTTTTACAAAAGTTTCACTCTTTTTTGGAAGTGAAAGTTTCACTCATTTACACTTAGAGAGTGCACAGGATGGGGTGCGGGCCCTCAAAAAAGTGGACCTTTTTGTAAAAGTAGACCTTTTTGGACTGTTTGTGCACCCCTTCACCAAAATTTGTCAAATTTCTTTAAAATTTTGTACCTTTTTATTTAAAAAAAATCAGCAAGAAGTGAATATTTGGTCCCTTTTGATTTTGCCATTCCTCCCCTCGCATGCGAAGCTAGCTATAGCAGGTGGAGGTACCCGTCCAACTACGGCATAATATTATTCTAAATGTGGAAATATGGGTCTTATTTGTATTTCAATTACAGACCAAATTGTTATAGAATAGTAAGCCCTGTAAGACGTTACGGGTCACCTTTAACCCTTTTCAGTTCTTCGATACATCTTTATCCCTAACGCCCTTTCCGGGGAAAAGTGACTACCAACCCTACGTTCACCGCACAAAAAGGGGGGGTAGCTTTATTGTTCTTTAGATTCTAGGGGCAATTTCCCCCTAAACAAGTCTGGGATCCGCTCCGTGATTTCTGGAAAGAGAAAACAAGACTGCAGTTAAGGAAACATTAGGGATATAATTATATAGCAAAAGAAGAAACTAGAAATCTGGCTAATAAAAATCTGAAGGATCGAAATTCATTGGCTCAGGGTGGGTATTGGGTATGGGCGTAGTAGAAATAAAAGATGAAGTAGAGGAGAGATTCATGATGGTAGGCCTTATTGTGAATATGCATTGTTGTGTATCTGCAAGAAGGACAAGGGATTGCTGGTAGTGTGTCGGCCTTGGTGAAATGTGTCTGTGGTTAAATATTGACCCAAAAAAACCAAAATGTACATTTTCGTGATTGAATGAAACTTATATAGGGTCTTTGGATAGTGGCCCACATGTTGGTGACATCATAATGATCTGTTGGAACTCGGGTGACCTTTGTATCATTCACAAACCGCGACGGCACGCGGGAGACTACGCAGTAGGCGATCGTGAAAGCTGTATTTTCACCTTTATAACCAATCATGATACCACGGAAAAACATAAAGTAAATTGCTTCTTTGCAACCCTTTGACCATTTTTAGGATGCAAATGAATTACAAAACGCTGGCGAATCGACCACCCATTAAATTGCAATTATCACCAGTTGTCAATTGCATCTCTCTTGAAACAGAAAAGGGGACAATAACAAAACCAAATTCCTTATACGAACATCAAAGGACATATGCCGTGGTATCCATGGATATGCACTTATTACGGCCTCTGCATGGAAGAACGAGAGAAATGCAGCTACAGGTGATGTGGGGTTTCTTTTATCACCAAAGGCCTCAAAGTAATGTGCCAAACCTGTCAACTTGAAGAGCGCCCAACTGAAGACTACACTGAGGGCATCCATGAAACAACAGTCATTTGCTGTCACAGCCCCCACGACGACTGTCCAGAAGCAGAAACTGTCTTTCACTTTTACCTGAACTTTCCACTGCCACCAGTACAGTTCCAGCCCATAATTTTTCGACATCCCTGAAGATTACAACGCTAAGCTTGGACCTGACGACGCGCGGTTCACTTGCAACAACGAGTCTAAAAGAAATGGAATGTACATGAAGCACTCATGGAACAATTTAACCTTTTTGCCACTAATACCAAATTACAAAATCATTCAGGTAGACAGTGGACACACGACGCCCCCAACCAAATGAGAACTTGTCACTGGACTATATTCTGGTCAGAAAGAAGTGGATTCACAGCATAAGAACTCAAGGCCTACAACACTTTGAAGCTGTAAGTCTGATCAGCAGAATTTCTCTTGCAGGAGCCAGATAAGTTATCGTCAGAGTAAACACTCCAGAGATCCATGAAAACAATAGACTGGAGGAAGGAAGTGGGGGATACAAAGCTTTGGGAGCAGTATATGTAGCGGTACAGAACAGGTTCAACACTCTTTGTTGATGAGCTTGAAGGACAAGAACTCCAGCGCAGTAGTATAGAATGTCCTCACTTCAGCCACAAAAGAACATGGCATTGGAGATGCACTAGAAGAAAAAGAAGAGAATACGGCCTTTTTTTCCTCAAACGACAAAGTCAGCAAAAGCCAGAGAAAAATGAAAAGTTATGAGCCAAGAAGCACCGTACTAATCCACAGAAGCTCCAAGCAGAGCCTTGATGCTGCTTAAGGCTGCACCTGATGACGCTTACAATGTTGTGCTGAAGGGAGCATTGTTAAGTCCAAGCTGAAGCACTTGACGCCATACATCTTGAAACAAGCATGCTGCTGAATGGGTGGCTCTGAGGGAGCTGACCGATATAAAGAAGGCTACCCCCCCACCCTTAAGAAATCAAAGTGAAAAACTGAAGAGCGCCTGGACACGTGGTTTCAGAACTTTAGTTCTCTACTTGACAAACCAGTTCAGAATAACGCTAACCCTGATGAACCTTTCTTCAAGCACAAGATAGCAGAAACCCTTACCATCCAGACTGGGACCTTTCACTATGGATGAGCTTCAGATCTGCCTGAAGAAACCTGAAGAACCCCAAGACACTGGTCCGGCAACATTCATGCAGAGTCGGAAGACGCCACTATTACGTGATAACTGTTAGAAATTTTGTAATAACACCTACATGGAACAAACCAGCTGCTTTTCAACATCATCATCATTCCTCTACCAAAGAAAGGCGACTCCAACAACCCGAAAACTACAGAGGAAATACACGTCACCACGGGCTTCAGATCTACAACGCCATGCTGATCAACAGAACACTCTAAATAGATCCATTCTCAGACGAATCAGAACGGTTTTCGCAAAAGGCAGATCAACACTACTCAGATACTTGCCCTCACAGAAGGATCATAGAAGAATTGAGAATTTCCAAGGAAAAGCTTCAATTGTGGTCGTAGATTTTTCCAAGGCTTTTGACAGTGTTAAGTAACAGGGGAATTTTTGTAATGCTGCATATTATCGCCAACTACGGTGTCCAGATGAGACTGTCAAGGCAAGTGCCATCATGTATGATAAACCATTTAGCTTTGTGCGACCATGGATGGGCACCACAAAGGAGTTCCTAACAAAACGGATCCTCAAGGAGATACTCCTGCCTCCCTATCTCTGATGTAGGTCGTCGTGGTTGATTACATCCTAAGAAGAGTCTTGACATCATGGACGACAAAGGATTCACCATCAACCCAAGCGTTCAAAGTCACATGGGTAAGCATCTCACAGACATTGACTAGCAGATGATCTAGTTCTAAACATGCGGGCTCTGATATGTGGTGCACACGATCTACTAACTCACTTGAGAAAATGCTTGCAGACAAAGTCGGCCTCACTTAAATGCCAATGAAGACTGAAGATTGACTGTCAATGAGGAAGACGATATCAACCTTATCCGCACAGCAGATGGTAGCCAACTCAAAGAGGTCAAGACTTCAAGTAGCTCTAGGGTCCTATGTGCCGACGCAAGGAAAGGGAATTCGTCACGCAATAGGCAGCTTGGAATGGCCTGTCCAATAAACTACAAACTTATGGCAATATGGGGTAATCTCCAATTTCCAACCAAGGGGAAATTCTTTAGAGCTGTGTAAGAGTATCCTGTTATAGGGATCTGAACCTGGGACCATAAGAAAGAGCTACGGAGAGACTGGATGGCACCTTACACCAAGCTTCTTATGCGAGTACAAAAACATAGCGGCGTTGAAGCCAAGGGACCCAAAGACAGAGATATGGAGTATCCCTCACAATTTCATCTTCTGTTGCCCAACGAAGTGCACGATTGCGGTCAAGGTCATGTGCGATTGACCAAGGAGTCTCAGACGTCACATGTTGGAGTCCATGGCCAAAAACGGGTCGTCGCCCCCTTGAAACTACATGAGTGATTGTGCGAGACACCAGCAGAGCATCTGACATCCCAACCTAATGACAAACAGGGAAGTGGCGCGACATGGTGAACAAGGCATCTGGGCTGCGGCCGTTAGATAGTCGAATCGCGCAAATTCATATCTGTATCTCAAATCATTACTTGAAGTAATTATTAAACAGATAATGATAAAAATAGCAAGGTAAATTCGAGGTCAATGTAATTAAAAATATCTAAGGATGTGGTTGCAGCCAAATATGAGATATAAATGGTTAAATCCAATGAACTGCAAAGGCATTGGAGCATTTTGTTTTATATGTTCAGGGCGTCCTAAAAGGCTAAAAATTGTAGATTTTGTAACCGTAGCGTAGTTTCTAATCTTTAAATTCTTAACAGCCCCCGATATTTCATTCCAGGGTAAAGAGAAGCAAAGGAGAGGTAAATGTCCTTGCCGAAAAGCACAGTACGTTGACCGATTCCGGATTTGAAACCCACAGCTTCAGAACAGAGTTGTCCATTCTATTCACAGCAACAAGTGCCAACTAAATCTGAACTCATCTGATATCTGGATTACACTATGATAGTACGAACGACTGTCCATTCAATTTATAGCTTAGACCCTCGGTTTTAATTAATATTAGAGAAGGTTTAGGTGGGAAAAAAAATCGTGAAAGAAAGTGGTCTTCATATAATTACCCGACAAGATTTGAAGGTGCATGCCTGAAAGTATTTCTTCACACCTTTATTCAATTTCTGCGATTTTGGCCATCATAATCGCAAGGAATCGGAACCAGCCGCAATATTAGAAAGATAAGAGGAATAAACTTTTTAGGAATGTGCCATTTATAAGATGGGTTGTTGTGTAAAACGTTTGCATCGCTCTTTGACAGTAGAAAACCATGATATATGACAAATGATTGAATGTTAAATAGCGCGAATTGTAAAAGCAATTTATAAGCCCTACAGGTGCGCACACATACCGGCCGGGCGTGCTTTGTTTCTGCATGGCGGGAGTCAAATGGCACAAAAAGTCGCTTCACAACACTCCCCTCTTTTTTCAAAGAAAGACAATACAATAAATTCTTTGATTATGTCCTTTTAAGAGAAGCCAACTGGACATGTTGAATCGGCGACTAAACTCGGCGACTACAGAAGATAAGTCGCCGACTTGCAGTCTTGACAGCAACTAGTGCTGTCGTATTAAGGTCTGCGACTGATTGAGAACTGAACAAGTGACATGCTTGATCGCCTACTGCTCGGCGATTGAGCATCTCTTGTCTTGTAATTTGAACAAGACTGCAGCCAATTTGGAAAGAAATGTGGTCTTGTGTAGTTGGGAAGAGGTTGGGTCGCATCGCGGGTTGTCTTCATGTGACGGGACCTTTCTTGGCGCAACAACTCGGCGACCAATCGACGAGCAGTCTTGACAGCGACATGTCACAACTTGTACCGTCGTTTGAAGGTCGGCGACAAATCGGGGACTGAACAAGTGGCGTCGCCAATTAAACATGCTGGATCATGTTGATTCCATGATGCTGTCGCCTACTTCTCGGCGTTTCAGCATCCCTTGTCTCGTTGATGACAGGGATACTCGCAGACTAATCATCCCTGGTCGGGATAAAAATTTTAAATTTTGCAAGTTTGAACAAGACTGTAGCCGATTTTGAAAAAAATGCGGTCTTGTGTAGTCGGGAAGTGGTTGGGTCGGGAGCTGTCTTCTGTGTGACTATACCTTAAGATATGTACGACTAGTAATAGTTCCTCAAGATACCTTGGGGTACTTTTACTTACAGATTATTTATAATAATTAAAAGACTGTGACAAAATGTAATAAAAGAAAAGTTTTACTAAATATTTTGTCTTTGAAATATGTAAATCAACAAATTAAAATTTTCTGTATTAACCCTCGTCCAACCAAGGTTTTTTTTACTATGTTAACGACCAATTAGGGTGTGGTTACCCCCCCCCCCGTTTTTTTCTAATTAAGCGACAAACATCATCTTGTTTGGTATCAGTGTGTAGTTACATATGTCCTTTCTTCAATCCAAGTACAAGCATATCAAGTTTTAACAATATGACGTCATAGTGACGTCATAACAGAGCTTATTTTAAGCATATTTGTAAGCAAATCGCCAAAATCAATGTTTTGTTCGACCGTATTTGTCATTCATGCAAGTAAAATTGGTATTTATTTGGCAATGATGGGTGCCAAAGTACGCATACACATGTTATTACTCTAAATCATAAGAAAAAATACAAATATTGTCAGTATTTGCTTACAATAGCATTTTACACAGTAAAGTATTATAGAAGTGGCTTTGATGGGACACCCTGACCTCCCTGAAGGCGGTACCTCCAATTTCATTTTCGCTAAAATGACCACACAGGATGAACTTACAAATACATAAAAAGCCTCAGATCATATTCGTTTGCGTTTTTGTGCGACAGGGATCATCCGTTGGGGGTAAAATACTGGAATACCATGGTTTTGATTATTTTCTTTAAAATTTTGAAATGTATCAAAATGTTGCCATCGTTTTAAAATTTCTTGCATGATAGGCCCCCCTCTTCTGTGTAAACAGGTAAGCCCTCTTTACCTCTACCACTATTTAAACTTGTATATTGAAAGAGGATTTCAAATATTCATTTGTTAAAAACTACCAGCAAAAGCGTTTCCCTGGGATTTTATGAGAAAGACGCTTACTTCGGGACTGAGAAATAATTAAGTGTACTTTATGCACAAAATTTATACAAGCTTGGTGCTTCCAGAGCTTTGAACTGTGACAAAGTACCCATCCAAATAGTTAAAAATGCATAGAATGTGCCAAAATATCCTAAATTTTCATATCTTATGGTTAATTGTGCACTTTTAACAGCTTTATGCACTCTTTAATTTCTTCTTCTGCAACAAAAGGCATCCTTGTTTACCAAAAGTTATGTGTTGTGAGGTGTTTGTTTGTATGTGTGCGAAATGCGTTTCTGATGACTGCAAACAAACATTTAAAATAGAGTATCAACTTTAATTATGATCTTATATAACACTATGTAATAACTATATGCCTGTATTTATCTGGTGTGCATGTGTTTGTACATGTGCGTGTGTGTGCGTTTGCACATGCTTACATAAGTGTTTGTATTCATTTTTACTCTTCTTTCGCATTTCTATACATGAACACTATCATCCAAAAATTGAGACAAAGAATAAAACATCTAAATTAGTGAAACATGCTTACAATCACTCCGATACTTTAATGTATGATACATATTTTACTTTCAATGTATCATATACAATTGGATATTGGTTATAAAATACTATAATAATAAGGTTATGAAAAAAATCTTCATTAGTGTAAAAATAAGACATTATACCGCTCATAAAACATTTGCAGTGTGTATTAATTTCGAAAATTATTTAACAAGTAAAACAGTTCTGCATAATTTGTCAAATTAAATTAAATATAACCCCCATTTTTTATATGGCCGCCATAGTGAAAGCGCCTCTCCTAGTGTTTTAATATCTCTAGAATACTCAAAATAAATAAATGTTTAACGTGACAATGTAAATCCTCACAGCGTTCTGGCTCAAATGTCTAGCAAGTTGATGGAATGACGTCGGTGGTAAAACATAAAGAGAATGCTAAAAAGAGTCCATTTTGGGCAGCCATTTTGAGGAACGTCTTTGCATATGTCCCACACCGGGATTTTGGGCAATTTTATATTTGTGACGATAGTCAGGACCCATACTTTCAACAAATACCAAATTAGCTTGTAGTACGACAGTTGCCAGTTCCCGCCTTTTCTTAGGCACTTTTTGGCCATTCTCTCTTCACCTAGTATCCTGGATGGCAATCATGTCACACAGCTGCCCATGCACTTCTGGGTATCATAACCAGACTTAAAGAATAGGGTTGATTTGCTCAATACACTGGTACTGAAAGCCATTGAACTGCGCCATGCATGATGATATAGATTTGATTAGCTCATTAGTGTATGGCGTCACGACGTATACGGAGGTTTATCACCTTTGATGCCTGTCACCATGCGCACGGTGGTTTGAGCTGTGTTGCCGCGTAGTAATAGTAATTACGAGAACTTTTTATTATCAGGCAGGAGTACCAGCCAAATAGGGAGATGAGTACTACATAATATGCCTTCATTTAATCCTCGTATATGTTAATGGTGCGCAGGGTTTAGCTAACAAGCCAGGGTTGATAGGGAGCGACAGATTAAATCTATCGGTGTTCATTAAAATTCCTTGCCGAAAGCATCAAAGCGCTAAATTTACATACACGTAATTCACGTGATTATGAAACTACTTAGTTCTCCAGGTAGACAAGAAAAATGTATTAATCTGCTTTTGAGCGAATTTGAGAAGATATTTGAAAGACTTTCCTTCTGTTGAGATCTATGATGGTTTAATCCTAGTTTATTTTAATACTTGGGTCCTATTTTATTAATGTTACTTTAAGAATTCTTACAAGTTCTTCTTAAGAAATATTACAGACTAAGGAAGTGACTCTTCTTAAATATACTTGAGATTAATCTTAACTTTTGTGAATTGCTGGCCATCAGTCGGTTTTATGGTAACGATGCGCTTTATTCCGTTAAAAAATAGCATAGGATATGATTAACAATTATGCAAATTTGTGCAAATTGACAAACTGTCTGTAACAGCGTTTTAATATAGACAGCATGTCGTATAATTCATTATAGTCTCATGCGTAATAACAACTTGTGCTTTATCACAGGGTTCGTGGTATCAAAGGCCTTCGAGTAATCGACGCATCTATTATGCCACATCTTCCTTCCGGAAACACAAATGCACCTAGTATCATGATCGGAGAGAGAGGTGCTGATTTCATGAAGTCGTCATTGAAATAGGCAAACAAAACAAAAATATCATGATGGAAAACACTTTGGTGACGGAATTGTCCCGTTCAGCCAAATGTTTAGAGAAAAACGTATCGTTTTTAGCCTCTGCCGTGCGTGTAACGTGTAGTATAGTGCGGGCGCACCTCGTTGTTTCAAGCTAAAAAGTGTGAATGGCTTGTGCTTATTATTTCATGAATAACTAGTGTCCCTTTATATAGTGACGTGAGCCATGATTGGTAAATTATGGCGTAAAAATAGTCAGGAAATTCCCTGGTATCCGACGACTTCAATAAATGCGAACTTCTAACAGGTAATACGTATACCTTGGTAGGGTTGGGCAAATCTATAGTTGCTCTGTAGCTCGTATAATTGCTTTTCCAAAATAACGCACAATATGTAATCATTGCATTGATATCATCATTTTGAACTTCAACTTCATCCTCATCTTCTTCTTTTTTTCATATCTTCATCAAGAAAATAAACACAGTCTGGTAGAGATGTAATTCTTTTTTACGGAAAATAGTTTCCATTTTTGTGGGATTTTCAATCATACCGTGACGTCTGCAAATCCAAACGTAGAGTGGTTTTGTGTAGAGAATCTTTATGACTTGATGACAAATTTTGCATTTCTGTACATAGATTTGCAAACAATTCCCGCTACTGGCACAAACCACACAACCGAAATATCTTTTCCCCAAGAAAACACATATAAAGACCAAAAAAAAAAGTAACGCAGCATGTCTAAATACCCCCATAGGTTACAAACCATTAGTCTTTGCACGAAAACATAAAATTATATCAATAATTCGTTTTCTTCCGTAAATTTTGATACCCTTCTTGCCCCATTGCGATCAATATTGCCAACACAATACCCATTATAAGAAAATCTCTCCCTTTTTTAAAAGTTGCAATAAAAGGTATAGCCATATTGATTGCCATTCAGTGAAAGACCGCATTCTTTGTGTCACTTAATGCATGGCCTGATGCATGGTTGTGTATTGTAACCTTGTAATAATGTCTTCAGTTGCAACTTTGAAAATGTGACACATTTTCGTAAAATGGACATTGTGTTGGCGTTATTGATCACAATGGAGCAAGAAAGGTGTCAAATTTGAAGAACAAAACAGACTATTGATATCATTTAATGTTTTTGTGCATAGACCAATGGTTTATAACTTATGGAGGTATTTAGACATGCTGCGTTACTTTTTTTGGATCTTTAGTTCATCTTGTATTCATATGTGTATAACGATTTGCAAGTAAGAAATTACCTATTCATATTACGAAAAAGTTCGGAGTCGGACTTTACTTCATTCTTAAGGAAAGAAATACAGCAAAAATTAAAACAAAATAGCTCGTTCGATGCGTTGATACCAGGATCAACAAAATAAGAGGCTTAATTTGTCCTCCTATTCAGTCTTGTAATATGTAATCTGTAAGTTGATTTTCTTGCTGTTTTTCATTAAATACGTACCAAGACTGTCAGAAAATGATGGGTGCCAATTTCGGACGCTCCCCCTTTTCATGAGTAAATTGTTTACTAAGGGACAATTTGAGTCAAATTGTGTTTTTAAATGTAAATTAACATGTTCGTCCTCTTAGAAGGACTAGAAAAAACGTATTTGCCTATGTTCCTACCTTTAGTTAAGCGCTATAGCCCCATACTGGTTCACCAGGTCATCCTGGGGTAAAATTTTACCCAATGCTCAGAATTTTGTTTGAAACTGGTGATAAGTAAATAGTTTTTTTTGTCTTGTCTCCAATCAAACTGTATTATTTTACAGTATGTGGACACTTGGTTGGCTACTTACATACAAAATGTAGCAAGGGTGTCCAACACCGCAACGTTCCTTGGATCTCGCAATGGTGATATCAACCAATCAGTTAAAATGCATTTTCTGTTTCAGTATGACACACGCAATCATTTGACCATTTTAACAACATCATCGGGGCATTAACCCCCAGGGTGACCTTGAATCATATTGGTATATACCGGCTTTAGCTAAAGGTTGGAACCTATGCAAATATATACTTTTTCTAATCCTTATGAGGAGACGAACACGTTAGTGTACATTAAAACAAGATTTGATTCGATTTTAAACATTTCCCTGTACTAACATTTACCCCCCTTGGAGAAGGGTGCATCAGTCCGAAAATTTGCAACCCATCATTTTCTGACAGTTTAGGCCCTATTGAAACCCAAACAGCAACAAAATCAATTTTAGCATGGAAATCCTACGGGAATACATACCAAACCACACTATGTAGGCCAGCGGGCAGCGTTTACAAAGGTGGCGCACCCCCAACAAGTACATAATTTTGCTAAAATAAATTGTCTAAAGTTATCAAAATCAGTTCTACGGGTGTTCTCACTTCTAGCATGTGCACATTTTCTTGAAAATGAATTAAATGTCATCTCCTTTTTTCCCCTGAATATCAGTGACCAAGGGTTGTACACCACGTTCCATTGACTCCAGCAAATAATGATGCTATTGATAAGTAAATCCGCCCGTTATGAATAGGACAACGGGCTGCAAAGCCATTGTTATTGTCCATGACATTGTCCATGCATTTATTCAAAAAGGAAACGAAGATGAGCAAAAATCATGAAAGAAATTTTGATTGGTAAGCTATGACCTAACATCTTGGTGCAGAACCAACACCCATAATTTAATCATATTAATATAGGACCTCCCGTGTCTATCAATTCAAGTTTTTCACACCGGTTCACCTGCAATTCATATATGTGAATTATTTTCGATTTCTCCTATGAACGCAAATAAATTGCTAGAAGGGAGGTTACTGGCACGTTACGCGTTTTGTTTCTCGGTAAAGATGTTTGGTCACGGTTTTGCCAAACAATCTTTTTCTCATGAGCTTTGTTTCGCCCTTACGTTTCCCTTTCGAATAAAGGATGAGAAATAAAGGGTACAGAAATTAATGTACAATAGTAGACTCGACCTTATATGTCGTGAAAGAGGACCGGTAACTTGGTGTTCACTGTCAATGAAAAATCGCTTTATCTAAATCGGGATGAAGGATAACACCTGCAATCTCTTCAGTTGCAGGATAATAACAATGGCTCTGCAGTTCAAAAAGGAATCGTGGAAGTGTTTTTGGGGTCTTCTACATAACCTACGGATTTACTAGCAATAAGCCCCCATTATTCTGGAGGCATGATTCATGGTGTACATCCGGTAGGGCACTGATATTCAGGGGTGCGCCACCTTGGTCCATGTCGGAGCATCTTTTTCGCTTTGTATGGCCTCATGGCTCATTACATTATCCTGGTAAATCCTGACACAGACCTCTTGGAGAAGCTGTATTGATTGGTTCATTCATACGTGTAATATGACGTTGTATTGGTCATACGCGATCGAAGTATATAGCACATCTATACTGAACTGTTCTAGTTTTGTTCCAGAGTTGTTCACTTTTGCAATTTTAGAGCTGGAAGATGATATTAAAGACTAGAACGGCTTTTTGATGCCAAATACCAGGACGGGACCAATTTTAAACATCTGTGCAGTATGCCAATAGTCCCAAGTGATGATCTACTTGTTACACGAACCTAATTCAAATCATACACTAAGCTTTTGTCAAATTTGACCCCTAAGAAGTAGAAAGTTTAAATGTCAAACTCTAATTTCCAAATCTTGCCCTAATGTAAGTTTCAAGTCCCGGTTCAAGTGTGAAAAGTACACCCTTTTTCGTTCATATTTCAGTGTTTTTGCTACCTTTTCACGTTACGACTGCAAAAGCTTGAAAAAAGACCCCTTTTACATGTTTCTTTGGTCGCGCATGTCTTCCCTTATCAATTGACCGGAAAACCCCCCCGGCCTGTTGGCAAAGAATAATTACAATCACACATGTGGCTGAGGCTGAAAAGATAACTAGTATACGAACTTTGTCTCTGTGGTGCGAATCGTGGTTGTTTTTCAACGGTTTATAACACATTCATTCAATGGAGTTGGTAATATATATAACCGGGGGGGTAGTGCTTACATCACTAACCCATTTTCATAAAACAACTTGGTTTACACATAGCCATGGGTACACACTTAAAAAATATACCAAAGTGGTGTAAATCTCCCCTTCGTATGTTTAAAAGGAACGCTCTCATGCCAGTGGGGGTAAACCGTTACACAACCATGGTGGGTACAGCTTTTACAATTCAGTGGGGGTAAAGTTTTGTACTCATATGTGTACTTTTTAACACCCAACAGCGTGATGTGTAAAAAGTTACACACGGCGTGTGAGTTCCCTTTTTTACACAGCACTGGCGTGTCAAATTTCCAACTACAGGATTGGTTAAAATTTTATAAACAACCTGATGTGTTAAAATTTACCAACGGGCGTCCAGTTCCCTTTTTTAGCTATGCGGTGTGTACATTTTGTACTCACTATGTGTACCTTTTAATACAGCGGTGATGTGTTAAAAGTTTCCACAACCGCATGCAAGTGTCTTTTTTACACATCTGACTGTCAAACTTACTGAGATGATTCTTCTTGACACCATATTTTGTACATTTGAGTAGATTCTTGCTCAACCGTTGAGTAACATGTTTTGACTCAACTGATGTTGAGCATACTGTTTGCCCAACTGTTGAGCATCATTAATTTTACTCAATTGACATTGAGTAATACTTTTGGATGCAGGTATAAAGGCTAGGTTTATTCATCAAAAGCTATACAGTTTGCTCAGTTGCTCACCAGTCACCTTGGTTTCTGTAATAGAACCACTCTTTCAAACATCAAAAGGCCACAGCAAGTTTTACTTTAATAACTTTGGTATGTATACTAGGGCGAGGTGGCCGAGCGGTCTAAGGCGCTGAAGCGGCAGAGTATAAGATCGACGAGCGGCCCTGGTTCGAACCCCACGAGAGTGCGGGTTTCTTGGTCATACTCAATAATTCCTATAAGGTCGAAATTTCATAATGCGCATCAGTGGATTTATGGAATTTCTCCTCGCTCCTCGCTCCCACCCCATTGCGTAAAATGTGCAGTGATGCCATATGTGTCCCGAGTAATTCCTGAACACCTAAAATTGCAGACCTTATCGAAAAGAGTATATCTGTAGACCTTCACTATTACTCTAGGAACCATGGTCCCTTCCAACCCGCACGAGGCCAGCGTGGAAGGGTAAGCCGAAATCCAACACGAAACATGTTGGGGCTTTCGTCCACAGGTGGACAGACAAAAAGGCCTGATGATGAGTAAGAAATAACACATGATCTACATGGATTATGTCATTACTTTACCTTTTTCTTCGAAGTCGGTGGGTAAAATCATGACATGTCACGTGTAGTCGTGTAACGTGTACGGTCACCAGTTAAAGCTATAGGTCATAAATTTGTACAGATTAAATTGAATATCATTCTGGCATAACTCAACTCATAACTTTTACTGGCATATAGTCTAATCCCATGGCATTGGAATACACCGCGCTCGCAGTCATACCGGTGAAGGTTGCCGAATTCATCGACTTGAAATCAGCTACCGTAGACATATTCCGGTTACAACGGAATCTCACCAACTTCCCATCATGACAGTCATGCAATCACCACAATAAAATTATTCATTATATGATTATAAGTTGTTGTGTGAAATATCAGAATTGCCAACATTTCCGCAACACCATGCAGCTTGTCATCTGCCATTGATAAGTACGCGGCAATTCTTGGACTGTGTGCAGGCCATTTTTACCTAATGCTGTGTACTTTTCAGTAACTGTTTACACAACGATGTGCGTTTTTTTACAAGTTAGAGTTTCAAACGTAATGCTTTACAAAGAACGGGGTAAGATGTCTCGAGAACACACCTGTCGATCACTTCACACGACGAAATCCATGTTTAACTCAACTCTGTGTAAGAATTTGTACCCCGCATCAGTATCCCGCTACAAAGTACCCCGTTTTTCCGCCCATTTTTTGCTGTGTATTAATAGCAAGGTATAATGAATGAGGGTTGTGTAGGGTTGAGCCTAACTCTTGCTTTGGACAGGACTATACTTTTTAATAATAAGACAAATACATTGGTGTACATTTAAACACAATTTGACTTGATTTCAAATTTACCCTTGTACTAATTTTATCCCCTTACAAAGTTCCCCACTTTTTCCAGAGGTTGGACCCAAAAATTCTGATTCAGCACCCTTCAAACCCTATAAAAACATCTTCAAACCTTCTTCTCCAAACTTCTAGAATAGGATTCTCATTTATAACCCTACTAGATATGATATAATAACGGTATTTTATTAACATGATCAAGGTAGAGGGGAATCTATGCAGTAATTGATCTGCCATTAATGTACTGTGACTTTTTTGCAAGATTGGGATGAGTTTTGTTCATATAGGTACTTTTTGTCACTATAAATTCATGTGACAGCCAGTGCAAAACTTGTATTGGAAGAATTGTATTGTGGGAAGAACACCTTCTTGGAGGTGGTAACGAGGATTAACCATAATATTTTTGAGAGAAATCATATCTCTTGGTGATAGACACATTAAATATTTCCCGTCTCATTCGTACTGGTTCGTACCGCCTGCGCATTCGTTTGTTTGTTATGGGAACCTTTATTCTATAGACATGTCAAAGCCAGTGACACGTAAACGTATTGGGCTGAAAAGGTTAACAAAATCATAAAACCGTAACAAATAGATATTCAGTCACCATGAAATCTAATATACCCTTTGGAAACGGTTACAAACTTAGCAGACAAGTTAACTTTGTCTGTCATACCCTTCTAATGATCGAATTGTCTAAAGGCACATAGGATTTATACCACTATGTGGAAACATTGGCAGCTACTCCTTGGGATACTTACAGTTCAAGTACATATCATTGTAGTTTTAGGAATCTCTGTTACCGTATCTCCAACCAGTAAGAGTGTATTTGTGAACGGTAATGTTGAGTTCCGATGCCAAATACGTGATAAGGAACCAGATCAACAACTTATCTGGATAGCTGATTATAACCCAGATGATGATATATGGCATACAATTCAAGCAGAACAGACAAGTGATATTAACCACCAAGACAATGGTCATGGCGTTTACAGTGTTGAATATTCTACTGTGATAGTTCACGAACCTACAACAACGACAGCTCACAACCTGGTTCTGAGAATCAATGGTATTCTCGCTGCCGACGAGGGGACATATACGTGTGGTTATTCAGTATTCGTAATCAATCCATTTCCACCCTTAGGATATTATCGACCAACTTCACTTGGTGAGTGGGCCGCTCTTACAATACTAATCCCGCCAAATGAACTCAATCCAAGGTGTAGCTTTTCACCAAATACCATATCGCTACCGACACCAACTAGCACCGCGTCTGTCACTTTTACCTGTCAAATGAACGGAGGTAAGCCACCACCGGGCCTAATATGGTTTAGGGGACGTACTCCAATATCTGCAATGTTAACCGAAACTAACGTTTTACAATACACACTCAGAGGAGATGATAACGGGGTAGAATTTACGTGTATTGCAAGCGGTGAATCACTTCAACAGGTAGGATCTTGTAGTGTTACCCCTTTGCTGATGAATCCTTCGGTCTCGATATCAAATACACCTATGCCAGTCACCGAAAACTCAAACGCTCATTTTACATGCGTTGGCACAGGCCTGCCAAGGATTTCTAAAATAGAGTGGTTATACAATGGACAAATATTTTCTGTTGGAAATGTGGACGTTAGCTTCCAAATTGTAGATATGCCGGAATCATCATCATCGCGATTGCATTTATCCAATCTCCAGTTTGCTAACAACAACGACGTCATAGGTTGCCTTGTTAAGACTTCCACAGGACTCAACACAACGCAGTTTGTGATTATTACTGTAATTCCGGAGTCGACAACAGAAACTCCAGTTACTTCAAAGTCTGAAATCAAATCTTTCGAACCTACAGCAAACACTAAACCAACCTCGAATACAGGTGGTGTAAAAGATTCTAATTCAGATACAGGATTTCCAAGTTTCCTCATAGTACCCGTTGCTGCAGCTGTTGGTGGACTGATTTTAATCCTTGTCATTGCTATAGTTATCACCGTCATTTGTCAGCGTCGTGACAAACAAAGAGAAGAAGCTCAAACGCCAATAGTAATAGACAGACCACAAAATAATACATACGAAATGGGTGTTGTTGACACCGACAATGACCTGCAGACATTATCACCATCTGCTCCACCAGGTGAGGATTACGTAATTAATCAACTTCCTGGAGAACCTAGTAGTAGCGCCACTATGGGTAGTGATCACCCGTATGATCCCGTTAATATAGCAGCTTCGCAAGGAACTCATGCCGTAATTGAAGGACGCTTGCCCAATCGGATACAGGCGTCACCTTACGCCTCAAACATAGTGGGAAGGAATGTGGAAGGCATTTCATACGCAGAATTAGCTGTTTCAAATGGGACACCAGCGAACGCGATACGACAAACCAGACCTCACAATAGTGTGGTACAATATTCACAGATAGAAGGGGAACTGTGATTAACCTCCCCCTTCACCAATTTTTGCAATAATATAATTTATTTATACATTATTTTGTTGTTCTAAAAATGCTTTTTCATATACACAATTGATACATACTGATGCAATTTTGCCCTTCTGCGTGTCTCGTGATAAGGCTTAGCATGTTGATGTTAATTGTTCATCATTTTATAAATAGTCCGTCTACAAAAATATGTTTGTGTGCTAAAACAGCCGAAAAGTAGTTGTCGAAACGTTCACAAGTAAGTAAACCAATTGCATCAGCCAATAAGAATAACCTTGATCTATGAGTTTACAGCTACTGACCCTGAGGAATCTATTATCCGAAGCTGAAGCCTAATTCTTATGTTAGCCCGAACTGGACCACAGTAACAATTCACCTTTTGTGCATAGACTGCCCAGTCTGCAAACAAATTTGAATGCAATTTCTGATCATTTAAGAACTGTGCTACTTGCTGACCATCCGATGATTTCTATTTCGTAAGAAGGGCCATCGCCAACATACCAACATTCCATTTGAATCGTGCCATCCTGACACCAACACAAGCCATTACCAATGACTTGTGGATACGCTAAGAAGAATTTGAATCGACATACTATTTTCACTATGATGATGTGAGCGGTAATTGTGTGTATTACAATATTCCATAGAGTACTGTTATTTTCCGGTTACCGTAAACAAACCATATTTTAGCTTGTAGCAACGTATAATGGGGTTAAGGTCCCTGGCCCGATCTCTATTACCTCGTCCCCAGAAGCCCCAGATTTTTAACGAAGTGGTCAACATTTTGGTATCAGAAGAAAGCTCTAGTTTTTTTCTCATTTACCCTGTGGAAATTCTTAGAGCCACAGGATGTTTGATTTGTAAGTTATGAGCGAAAATGTGACCCAATTTGGTTGACAAGATTAATCCACACAGTACTTATGGGGCTTACAAATCACGTTTTTAGCTCTCGCAGCAAAACGGAGAATTCGGTGCGGAATTTAAAGATGGGGTTTTGGAGTGAAGCACAATCTATCAAGATGAAAACTTCATATCCTGAATTCGGGCCATCCCTTAAAAAAGTGAGAAAAGACAAGGTTTTTAAGGTATCAAAATAGCAGTTTGATGGTGTGAAAAATGGGGTCGAGGTGAGGGGTGGGGGGGAGTCGGGTAGTCAAGTGCCATTTAAATGGTATTCAATTGCACACTACCATATTGGTCATAATTGTTGGAACACAGTGTAGATTTGTTCCCGCCCCCTCAATTTATCGTTGTATAAAAAAAGGAAACATTTGGCAAAAACTCGGCGTTTGTAAACACGGAATCGCCTAAGTCGCTTAATTCTCCCTACCCTCCATCACTTCGATGGCGCGAAATTGCTTCACTGGCGCGAAAACGGGACTCCCTAGGTAAGTAAAAATAATCCTCCGATACACGCAGGATCACCGTGTTGGTGATGAATATGAAGACTGCACAGTGTACACATGGCGGAATTGTTTATTTTTTATTGATTAAAAAGTGATTTAGTAATTCTACTAAAATCAACAAAAGTTTAAAGATAGGCAGTGAGCTCAGACCCATTAATGAGACCGAGAATCTTAGTCTTATGACCGAGTCTGATCACTCAGTCTCAGCTCGGTCTTCACCAATTTCCACTCAGTGCAAAATTGTTGGCCCCCATGACGTCATTTGACCCCCTACTCAATGGACGGAGAGGCCTAGTTGTTAACGGACTAAAGCCGAATAAAGCACGGTAGGCCTATATGATGTGAATGTTATGTTGTTAACTGTCGAACTATGACATCCTGGTGGAGGCGAAATAAGACATTGCCAGTTATGCTCTGTATGCATGTGATATTTTGTCTTGCATTTTCACCCGGGGAGGGGGGCACCTTGACATGAGGACGGCATGAACACTTAAACAAGCTGTCTCGACCCTCATCTGCCTCAAGTTGACCGCCAATTACCCGCGGTAATAGGCCCACACCGCCGCCCATTCATGCCGCCATTCATAAAACTTTCTGTGTAGAGACTAATCAAGCTAATAAGATGAGATGATCGTGCAGCTGGACAAGACTAATGATTGAAGTTCTGCCACAGAGTGAAAGTTAGGAGAATTGTTGTTTGATCAAAACTTCACGACATTTTTGCTTGCTTAAGTTCAACAAATTCAACCAGAATTTTTGGGGACAAACACACCAAAATTTGAATTTCAAAGATAGTTGTTTTTAGGAATTGTTGGTTCTTCTACAAGATTCACGAAATATTCTGTGATAAATACATTAACACAGGGGAAATTAAGCGATGTAGGCGATTTAGGCGATTCCATTTTAACAACGTCGGTCAAACTTGCTACATAACTTCAACGCGGACTTATAAGAGGGGACATTCACTTCAAACCTAATTTCCTTATAGCAGTCTTGCATAGTTGCCCTATTATAGTAAATTCAAACCCATCGTGTCACCAGAAGAAAAGTTTTTGACAGCGTCCATTAGTTGGGAGAGGAGAAAATATACATATGTTGCCCAAGATTTACCTGTTTCATGAAGGAACTAAGATAATCTTGCCTTTTCCTTGTTGACACCATTTTTACACACGAGTACAAAGACTTTTGTATTCCTTCAATAATAACCCAAACATGGACGCCTCAAAAGTCAGTAACCGATCAACTCAACCTGTTAACAATTGAAACCACTGAAGCAAATACGATAACAGAAGTATTTTGAGAGTTAATGTAGCTATAAATGCGCTTTACGTTGACTTGAATATTTCATAAGGCATAAATTGATTTTTCTTTGCTATTATTGAACTAACATGGTTTAAATAGATTTAGCGTGGAATTTTAATTTTCACCACCCACTGCACATGCCCCTCATTCAATGTCCCTACCTTTGGAAAGTACTAGAGGTGATATGATGGTTGAATCTACCATAACAATGTTTCCAAGGCCTTATGAACAACATATATAGTTTGCGCCTGCTAATACTAATCGTTGCAAATGCTTTACCACCATGACTTCAAAATTCACTGACCTGTAAAATACTTATTGACAGTATCGCGAAATGTAACAAAATCAAAAACTCCATAATACAATGCCCGCGTAGCTGCCAATACGCAATATTATTTTAGCTCAATGTTTGAATGCGTTATTTGCTATCAATTCCGGGCCACATGAAATTGGACGTTTTCACCAACATTGCCATGTTTTTGCAACGATTTATTTACTTATTTGTTGTATCTATATGCATATAACTCGACCATGTTTCATGTACCACAGCGATATAGAAATATAAAAGAAGTGCATTGTTTACTATACTACAATTTTTGCTCTTTCAAGTGTTCCAATATGACTTGACATGTTGATGTCAATTGAAAAGATGTTCATCAGATATAAGCAAGACATTTCAAAATTGTTTGTGTGTGTGTGTGTGTGCTAAACAGCCGAAATGTTGCAAATAACAATTCCAACAATAACATTATATGACAATCATGTATTAAGACTACATTAAATTCTAAATATTTACCTTTCATTTTCAAACATGATATTGGAAATTGGCTTTTAATAATATATATAAATGTATAGCTGAAGGGAAAATGGCATTGCGAGCAATTTGTAGTCTTACGCAGATTGTTTTACTTCTTTAGACTTCAATGGGTATATTTATTGTAAAAAAGGTACATGTATATCTCATTTTTGGAACCGAAAGGTACTCTGCTCTTTGATTTGATTACCAGCTATGGGGTACAAAAGGGGTTCTACTTAGTACCATATCAAATTGGAACTGCTTTTATATTATGCTTGTTATAATTAAAGGTCCCAGGAAATGAGATGATAAACCTAGTCCAAATCTTTACGGGGCATTCCATTCCAATAAACAGGGCCACAAAAAAGAATACACTACCAGTGACATCATTAGTGAAACTATTGATTTTCAGTCAGTGCCAAGAATAGATTCACACCAGTCACCTGGAATTTTCTATTACTCTCAGAAAAATCAATAGTCACTAATGATGTCATCACCAACTCAAATATTGAATGCTTTCTCGCCCCTCCTTGTAGACTTGACACAAACCACATCAATTCTATTTGCATTTCCTGGGACCTTTAAGAAAATAAGTTCTACTTTATTTCGGAACAGAGGCGTCAGGATTCTCTCTCAAGAATTGGTTATAAAGTACACGATGCTTATAATTTGGGCACCACTGGATATGGCGTCGAATATGGCGTCTCAACATAAATTTGCGCGAGTCGGCAAAAATGTCAATTACCACAAGTCCAGTGTAAAATATGCAAAAAAGTAGGAATATTGTATTTAATGCGATTTTCGGCTCTAAATGGTTGCAAATGACTATTTCAATGAGCAAAGAATTTTAAACCACTATGCAGAATATTTTCAGAAATGTACAAAACAATTATTCTTGGGTAGCAACCGCCCACCTAACCATCGACTCTGATGGTATACCCTTACCCCGGTGAAGGTGTTGCCTTCACATTTTTTTAATTTTTTTGATAAAATGACCGGGCAGGATGTGAATATAAATTACCTAGAAGCTTTTAATTATAATAAAAAAAAAAAACCCTTTTAGCGTTTTTGCGCATCGAAGGTAGGTTCATCAAGGGGGTGCCTCCCTTGGTAAGACGAGGGTTAATTCTGAGAATACGAGCTTGTTATAATGGTTAGCCAAGTTTCCCGTATCTGCGAGGCAAAACGTCTCCAGTGATTATAAATTCATACCGTGCGTGCGCCAATGATATGTTTTTACAACAAGGATTGACCAATATATCGCTTATCATAAATGCTTGTTGGTCGTTTTGATAACTTATTCTAGGAGGAGATATTTGGTTTGCAAAAGGTATTCTGACTTGCACTTCTATGCTTTGGAATATAAGTACTGAAGCTGTACCGTATTTTTAATCCAGAAAACTGCTGTCTTGAAAAATAAAGAATTTACAGATATATCTAATATCTGAGTTAATTCTTGTTGACTGATCTTGCAATGATTATGTACGATTTTTTAACTACTTAGTTCTCCAGGTAGAGAAGGATGTTTATTTATTTATAACATTCGGCATTTGCCAGGCGGAACCCAATATTGCTATATTCATTAACCCTAACCCTGACGGGAGGAACTGAAGGAGTGAGGGAAGAGGGGAACAAGAAAAGTCGAAAATTCGGGTGGGATTCGAACCCAAGGCCCTTCGGGCCCCAACCCCATGACCCGGGATAGCACGCTACGGCGGTGTCGCTGGCCCGGCCAGCGATTTCGTGCCCATGTGAGTCTTGGTTTGATGACGTCATCGCTACTTTCTGGACTTTCTACATTTTTCTCAATTAACACAGTGAGTTTTGGTGAGATTTAGTTGTGCTAGGGTTAATAAGGGACGCCTACAGAATAGCGGAGAAAGGTTTATGTAAAGAAGTCCGATTTTAGATGCAGGAGGAAACCGAAGTTCTCGGAGAAAACCTACGAGGACGAGAGTATGGATCGGATACCAAATTCACATACGACACTGGCTCGTCCGCGAATCGAACCCGGGCCGCATTGGTCAAAGGTACAAGTGAGCGACTTGACCGCTACACCACCTCGACCTCCCAATGGCAAGGGCGTCGTGCTTTTTTTAGTAATACGAAGTCGCCGTTCGAATCCGACCAACCGCACATGGGGTTCTTCTACCTAACGTTCGGCTGGTCGTCTCCAGGGAATTTTTTTGTAAGAGAGATGGGGGGAACGTGAAATTAATAAATGGAGAAATTCAGCATGATCAGGGCGGGAGTTGTGAATTTTTTGAACGGAAGCGAGGGAGAACGCGAAAATTTTGCCCGAAAAAAAGTTGAAATCCTCCACCCCCCCCGGCATAAATAATGACCGCTCCCTAACACTACCAACCCTGGCCCTCTAACAAAAGCTTCCTCGTACTGAGCTTTGTTAGCCTTGCAATCTCCTGCTTGGTTCTAGATTTGAAAAAGACGTATTGTATGCATTATTTATTAACAGCTACCTACACCATCAAACAAATAGAGTCCCTGACAACTAACACTATCCCACAGCAGCCGTCAACATCCCGCCTGCGCTATTGTTATGAGTGTCATTGTTCAAATAAGAGTCTCTTCAACAGACTTTAGTAGGCGTCTGTGGAAATTTGATATTCGGTTTAATTATAAGGTTTTAAAACAAAAATATGTGACCGGTTAGAAATTTTTCAGTTGAACGGTTTCGGGTGGTATAAAAGGACCATTTTAGACAAAAAAATTCTACACGGTCATCGATTTTTCTTGGGAAATGCGAAATAAATGTCCGTGTTTTGAAATGGCAGCAGTGCGTGACCTGATGTTGGTGTAATCCATGCACGGCGGGAGTTTGCTGGCTGCTGTGACACTATCCATTGTACTGAACATCACCGGTTCTAACCGCAGTGACATTTGTGCACACCTGCTGTTTACGGCGGTGCGGAAAGTGTGTAGTCTGTGTCACAGACTCCGAAAAATATTATCTAAATTAGTACTGCGCGAGAGATTAACGTTATCAGTCCGTCATAGCGAATGCGTGCAAATGAAACTAAATCTCAAATATATCCGGAAAACGAAGGGTTCTATGGAGATTTTTGCATCAGAGGGTCCGTTACTATGTTTTGTTTTAAATATGTACCGTAATGGGTATGAACCTATAGAACCTAGCGAGAAAATTGAACGTTTTTGTCGGGTATCGGTGCTCGCAAAACACGGAAAAGGTGAACACGCAATAGCTACGGGCCCGATCCCTTCCCACAATGCATCGGATTTATTAAAGTCTTGAGAATTTCAAAACGCTGTTTCAATTTACGTTTTCCAATTTTAGAAACAGGCTATACTCCTTCCCGTACGCTCGTACCTGCGTGTGAAAAAACTCGAGATGTGTTGCATCCACATTATCGAAAACCCACCACACGGAGTTACTTTCTACTGTAGGAGGATAATTATAGATCGGGTTAGCACTTGACGGTTCTTGTGTGTTAGAGAGGCTATTAGTTTTGGTTGAAAACATGTCCCATTTATCTAAAAGTTTTAAACCAACTCTCTCATTCAAATTGTTATATTATTTTAGATATGAATAAGATTTAGTCCGAGAAATTTTAAAATTTCCAATGGATTTATTATCCATTTCAATATCAAAATGTGCTACGACGTGCGACCGCGCTTTTGTCTTTAGAACAGTTGGGTTGTAAGACGGGGGTGATCGCTCAACGCCAGTTTCGATATGTAAAGGGCTAAATTGCATCTTCAAGCGTACATAGCCCGGGGGTGCGGAGGAAGCCCCGGGAGGAAGCGCGCACCTCGGGGGTCTAAAAAAAGGAGAGTGACATTTGAAAATAAGGTAAAAAAACCGAAATTTTTCTGGTTGGCTTTGCACCCTGGATCCTCAGGGGGTCTGCCTCTGGACCTCACGGGGATTTGAGCAGGCCACTGGAACCCCGTCGTTTGTGGT
This sequence comes from Ophioderma brevispina, assembly GCA_023653785.1. Classification (NCBI taxonomy): domain Eukaryota; kingdom Metazoa; phylum Echinodermata; class Ophiuroidea; order Amphilepidida; family Ophiodermatidae; genus Ophioderma; species Ophioderma brevispina. Next base: position 27,070 of record JAMKCH010004019.1, read on the forward strand.
TTAGATCGTCCTCGGGGTACGGATCCTGACTACACGCATGATACTTGTGGCAGAGAAGAGAGAAACGACTGTTGACTTTACAATCACAGAGTCCGTGAATTACGAAATAGCAGAGGACAAGCATGTTTTCTCCAATGCATGAATTACTGTGTTAAAGCAACTATAGTCCGCTTGGAAACATAGTTAGGGCTCCATGAAGGAACAACGGAATAAGCGTGAAAACGAAGGTTGCGTAGAGAAGCAACTCGAGTGCCCTATTCTTACCATTTAGGTGGAATGTGGTAGCGCGGACTATAACGTATACGCCGGTACCCCCTTTTAACCTCTGGTATGTTTGATTTGATTGTATTAATATTACTATTATTAATAATTACTAATTATTAATATATCCCATGACGTGTCCATGCCATTGATCTTGATTGGCATGATAACCAAAATTACACTGATCAAAGTTTATCAATGCTGGAATGTAACATGCACCTATCGACTGCGTGCTGCTTTCTTAGAAATAATGTAATTGTCCATCACAATGGATGATTCCTGGATCATTCAGGTGAGTAAGAGCTTTCTTAATTTCTTAAGTTACTCTCAATGACAAAATGTGCAAGGGTAAGCTCCGTGGTCAGAGTTTGAAAAAGGCAAGTATTGAATTTTGGAGGCAAGATTATCACAACATGAAGTGAGTGGGGGGAAGATGGCACGATAGAAATACTTCTCAGAAAGTGAAGGACCCCTTTCTTAGGCAAGGAAGTCATTCCACGGTTACAAAAATAGTGTATGATTGCATTAATGCATTAAAATCCTTCAATAAAGGAAACAAAATCACCAAAATTTTTTTTATTTGGCATATCGTGTCCAAAATGGCATGCACGTGATGACGATTCAAAAGTACAACAAAGAGCTGATTGTGGTACACAGACACGAGTACAGAATTAACACAAATCTCAATTGCAGTCCAATGTACAGACCAGGTATTTGATCAGAATCTAGGGACATGTCACCGACGCTGGTCACCGATGGCATTTCGCGCGCATGTGGTAGTACATTCGGGTGACTGACCTAAGTATACACACAATCGAAGGTGTGATGACATTGTACGTGTCATGCAAACAAACCATGTTGACCGCGCCCACAAACACGGGTCGGCGAATCACTTCTAATCAATCACTTTATTTTCAATATTATCACATACATCTACAAAGACACACAAAAGACAATGATATTGAGGAGATGAACGAGAGGCCAATAAGGCCAGATGTGATTATCCCCTAAAACTAAGTTTCATACAAACCAAACAAGACACATACACATACACAAAACAAGAACATGCCCAAAAAAATCATCATATTCAGCTAAAGTAGAGATTTAAATGATTTCTAAAACACTTGATATTTTTACAGTCTTGATAGTATTGTCCAAAGAAGTCCATAATTTTGGTCCAGATTTCTCACAGCGCGATCGGAAAATTTTCTTGTTATTATTAATACTATAGTTGTGGGCATTTCTCGTAGGGTATTATGTATTTGGGCATGTTTTACAAAGTACTTCTTCAAAAGGGCTTTGGTAATTGGCAGTATAGGGTTTGTTACATAAAAACTGCAAGTTTCCAGTCTTAATATATCAAAGACGTTCAACAATTGAAATTTTGAAAATAATGCCCAGATGGCATCTATAATGATATTTGAATCGTCCTTACAGCCCATTTTTGCACTCTTAAATATTTTATCTAAATAGATTTTATTAGAACGACCCATATTAAGCCACCATAGTTTATGTAAGGTCATACGAGCGTACAAGAAACGAGTATAATACATGTCCAGGTACAAAGTGTTAGTTTGGAGAGTAAACCAACGTTTCTAGAAATATTTGATATTTGAATCGATGTGATTTTCCACGTAAGATGTGCTCATCGATGATAACCCCCAAAAATTGGTCTCGTGAACTCTCTCCAATGCCACATTATCAAGTACCCACTTAAGATATTTTGTAGCATTAACTCCAGTTTTGTCTTGCCAATCATTGCCTTCCAGTTTCTTTTCTGGAATATTTAGAAGTTCTATAAGGCGATCCCAACAACATATAATTGGTTGCTCGCATTGATCCGATAATTTTTGCCCTGAACCAGTTACTAATCTCTTGTAATTCACTATTTATTACATCAATTGTTGTGGCTTCCATTGCATTTCACAGTTCAAACTTGGTTCCACTGCTGAAAAAATAGCCCTGCATATTTTCTATGTAACCTTATTAGAATTAAAGGTCACCTTGCATGATGACACTGTGGTGTTCCAGGAATGATCTAAGTAATACCGACACAGATTATTACATCCATAGTCACATTATATCGCGATAATCTACGATTATTTAGAGACTTTGTTAAAACCCTCAATTTCCGGGATTGATAATGCGCAACGTGACGACATAAAACAACCCCAACACTCAACAACGGAAAGTCTTATTAAATTCTGTTTTCAGCTTCCGATAGCCGAGAACATTACCGGATTTTCCCATTATCATTGCGATATAATTTTGACCACCTAGGTGTAAAAAGAAGTCTCTCGAACCGGGCTGTGAAAACACACTACAGAATTTCAAAATCTCCCCAAGCTGTATCACAATATGACGTCACCATCAGAATGAGGAGTAATTCGGCGTCTTCATTTGTAAATTACGTGCATGCTACATCAATAATAAAAAAGAAGCAAAAAATAAGTCGTGAAATAATAGGAAAGGCAAACTGTATCTTATTTTTCTCATGTGTTTTAACTATGGTACCATAGAAATATTTATATCATGATTACAGTGACTTGAGCCAGTCACGTGATAGTATTTGTCTAAGACAGAGGGTCCAAAAGGCTTTTTGTCTGCAAATTTCTTAAACGTGGAGGATATATCAAAATGAGGATATTTATACTACAATTCTCAATGTTGGAAACTGGTAAAGTCAAAAAAACACTTTGCACATACGTAACTCTATGGGAATTCTATTGGCGGTTGCAAATATATCAAAGATTGACTACACTCAAAACATGAACAATGCACCCCGTGACGGTGGCAGAAGTAATTATAGTCCGGTGTATCACAGGTCCGGCTACAACGATCAGGAATAGGGCATCAAATTCAGTTGACTCTTCACGCAACAGTTTCACGCGTTATTCCGTTAATCGTCTATTAAGCCCGGACTATAGTCCCCGCCGGACTATAGTTGCTTTCACAACGGGACTTGGCTTTTATTAATAACAACTAAGGTAAGAATTAAGGCATCTCAAATTATTTCAACTTTATCTTATAAATTTAAAAATAAAACGGCAAATAATATTTCTTCATTATGATATTGTCCCAAATATTGAAAATGTTTAAAGCATGTAAGCCCCTTTCAATTTAAAATTCCCAATTGAAATCAACTTAACGGTTGAGATATTCTCTCATTCATTTTCAAACGGTAAACATTTCACACAAACTTTGTGAGTAGTTTGTATGTAAGTAGGCCTAATGTTCACGCAATGGCATTGATTATTGTTAACCTTGCAAAGTTGTTTTTGACCATTTTCTCTACCTTTTTCTCATTTTGTTGTTTGAACTTTGCTTTCAACGCCGTTTTCACCAGGTACTAACAAGATATTGTAGTCAACATATCTTCAAAATATTTTCATATGTCCACCCACTTTTGAGAAATTTGCAGACCCGACCAAAAAGTGTAAACCCACCACTTTGTATAACCATGAGTACCTGTAAATATAGAGTGAGTAAAAAAATACCTACAAGCTCCTACATTTAAGAGAGTTTTTTTTCTTGAAAGATAAAACGTTATTTTTGCTTGATTGTTTGCTTTGGTTGTTATATACGGAGCCCGTAAGGGGTCATGGAAAATTATTTTTTTATCTCGTTTGAACGAGATACTATCTCATTTGAACGAGTTACTATCTCGTTTGAACGAGTTACTATCTCGTTTGTACGAGTTACTATCTCGTTTGTACGACATACTATCTCGTTTGAACGAGTTACTATCTCGTTTGTACGAGTTATTAACTCGTTTGTACGAGAAACTATCTCGTTTGAACGAGTTTCTGTCTCGTTTGTACGAGTTATTAACTCGTTTGTATGAGATACTATCTCGTTTGTACGACATACTATCTCGTTTGGACGACTTATTATCGCGTCTGTACGAGTTATTAAGTCGTTTGTATGAGATACTATCTCGTTTGTACGGCATACTATCTAGTTTGTACGACATACTATCTCGTTTGTACGAGTTATGAACGAGATACTATCTCGTTTGGACGAGTTATTATCTCGTTTGTACGAGTTATTATCTCGTTTGAACCAGATATTATCTCGTTTGAACGAGATACTATCGCGATAATAAACGAGATACTATCTCGTTTGAACGAGATACTATCTCGTTTAAACGAGATACTATCTCGTTTGAACGAGATACTATCTCGTTTGAACGAGATACTATCTCGTTTGAACGAGATACTATCTCGTTTGAACGAGATACTATCTCGTTTGAACGAGATACTATCTCGTTTGTACGAGTCAGTATCTCTTTTGAACAACATCTATCTGTCTCATCGTTTACCCGATTTACTTGTCCCTCTCTTTTGTACGAGTTATTATCTCGTTTGTACGAGATAATATCTCGTTTGAACGAGTTAAACTTATCTCGCTTGTAACGAGTTATTATCTCGTTTGTTACGATTTTTTTATCTCGTTTGAATGAGATGCTATCTCGCTCGTTTGTACGAGTTATTAGCTCGTTTGAACGAGATATTATCTCGTTTGAACGAGATACTATCTCGTTTGTACACATACTATATCGTTTGTACGACATAGTATAGTATGTAGTCGTTCAAAGAGATAAGAACTCGTACAAACGATATATACTCCAAGTTCAAACGAATTAGTAACTCGTTCAAACGAGTTAAAAACTCGTATAGTATGTCGTTCAAACGAGTTAAAAACTCGTACAAAAAAGATAGTAACTCGTTCAAAGAGTTGATAGTGTCGTTCAAACGAGATAGTAATCCATACAAAACGAGTAATAAATAGTACAAACGATGGATAGTAACTCGTAAAACCGAGACAGAAACTCGTTCAAAAGACCGTCGGATAGTATCTCGTACAAACGAGTTAATAACTCGTACAAACGAGCGAGTAACTCGTCCACACGAGATAGTATGTTCGTACAAACGACGATAGTATCCGTACAAACAGAGACAGAAACTCGTTCAAAAGATGATAGTATCTCGTACAACCGAGTTAATAACTCGTACAAACAAGATAGAAACTCGTCCAAACGAGATAGTATCTCGTTCATAACTCGACAAACGAGATAGTAGTCGTACCCATAAGAGTATGTCGTACACCGATATAGTATCTCATACAAACGACTTTTATAATACCTCGTACAAACGCGATAATAAGTCGTCAAAACGAGATAGTATCTCATACAAACGAGTTAATAATTCGTACAAACGAGATAGTAACTGTACAACGGAGACCGAAAATCGTTCAAACGAGATAGTATCTCGTACAACCGAGTTATAACTCGTAAAAACAGATGTATCTCGTCCAAACGAGATAGTATCTCTTTCATAACTCGTACAAACGAGATAGTATGTCGTACAAACTAGTAGTAGTAGTAAAACGAGCTGATCTCATACAAACGACTTTATAACTCGTACAAACGCGATAATAAGTCGTCAAAACGAGATAGTATGTCGTACAAACGAGGGGATCGTATCTCATTACAAACGAGTTAATAACTGTACAAACGAGACAAGAAATCGTTCACAACGAGATAGTTAGTTTCTCTGGTACAAACGATGTTTAAAAATCGTACAAACGGGATAGTAGATAGTTAACTCGTGCAAAACGCGATGTATGTCGTACAACGAGATAAAACTCGTTCAAACGAGGGCGATAGCAGTAACTCGTTCAAATGACATAGTAATCTCGTTCAAACGAGATAAAAAAATAATTACATGGAAGACTTTTACGAATTTTTTAAAAAAAAAAAAGGCTATCAAAATATTTATTTGTGTCTTTATATCAATGTTGCGGAGAGACAAACAATTTGTTTGGCACTTTTAGCCAGACGACCACCGCGAAACCATAAAAATATTATAGCCAAATACAATTCACACATGCAAGTTCAGTGAGTGTATTGATTTTTTTTTCTTTACAAAAACATATCACTTTGAATAATAAACGGTTCTTTGAACATAATTATCTTCAAACAAATAGATTACCAATTGGTCAATCAAGAGGCATCATTACCCGACATACCAGTCCATACCAATGTCTCGGTTCATGAATTGGTCAGAGATTTTGTTCACACTTCTAAAGTAATTCATGGTAGACGTTTCATATAGAAGTACCATTGATGCAAATGAGGTATGCCATTCATTCCGTCAAAGCACTACTGCCAAGTATACAGCGCATGCCGGATCAATTTAATACCACCACAATTCTATTGCAAGATAGCAGTATATTCAGAGTCCATAAATGACGAGGAGGAGGACTAAGGCTGCAGCAATTTTTAAATAAATTGGTAAAACTGGCAAAATTAAATAATATTGCATATGTTTTTATTGCTGAATTCTATATAGTCTGACTTTCACAAGATCTTAAATGATCAGCCACTTGACTTTCGGATCTGGGACATGACCCTTGTTTCAACCTGATTTTGTTTTGTGATCCTGGGGATATTAATTTTGGAATCGGCAATAATGATTCGCCCGCATTCTATTGTTTGAGAGCATGCGTGGTCCAGTGGAGAGGCGCAGCACGTGGTAGAGCCCCGCTGTGGTTAATCTCACTTGCTCGTCGACCCAAGCGAAATCCGGTGAGCTGTTATGGGGAATATTACAATGTAAATGCTGATAGGCATGTGCGCTTGTAAGGCATGTCTTTGAGCAGCTATATCTACAATCTTGGAAAAAAAAATAGTTGGAACACTCACTGCAATTTTCTACATTGCCGTGTCAACGGATTAGAGAAGAACATTTCCCAAAATGGTGGATTTTATACATCATCTGAGTTAAGTTATGATGTTAATAACATTCGATAATCTTTATCTTTAAAACCATCAACTGAGGATTTTCTGTTGGGTAACTGTCTGGTGCTCCATTGAGATGTGGTAAAGCGAAATTCTGCCCTATCTACAATGGGAATTGGAAATGAGTTTAGACCTTATTAATTTTAGGAATATATGGGTGATACAGATTTTGGGGTACCAAAATCTCAAAATGACCAAACAATGCATGAGTGAGTTAGGGCCTTCTGTTAGTCAACCCTCGATGTCTATTTTGGTTAATTTAAAGAACAAAAAGCAGTTGATGTATCGAACTCGATGAATGAATCTGTGTGTAATTTCTGTGCGTGGGAGGTGTACGTAAACATGGTAAACAAATGAGATCCAAATATGACTCAGCGAAGTCTAAAACTAAAATATACATTTATATCAAGTTTATCGACAAATTTAAATTGATAATAATTACAAAATTGAACTTATATTTCATTTGGATCTGGATATTGAAAACAAATCACCTTGGATAAACTTAACGTGCGTAGGATGGTCAGGTAGGTGGGTTGGGTGGAATACCTTGGATTGCTTCAAGCTTCAGTTCAAGTTCAAAATTCCTACCCATTGTGACGTATTTCAGGGTGACTCACAGCCTTTGAAAATCGGCAGAGCATAACCCCCGCTTTGTTCCAGAATTCGGAGTTTGACACGCTTGCATGAATTAGGTATTATTATTTAACCTATCGTGTTTGACTGTATTTTAGTATTTATTGTAAAGTTGCTACGGGAGACAACACGTCACTGTCAACAAAGTCGTGCTACAGATATATAATAAGCTATAATATAATAATCAAGTCATTCTCATTAGTCTGTGATACCTAACAGAAGACGCAATGGATACACTGAATTGGTGGTTGACTTTGACTTTGGTCGTTTTTCTTTATGATCGTCTGGTTCAAGTCGACGCTATATTCGCGACTGAATGGCCAATCTCCGCTTCTAAATTTGAAAATAGTGACGTAGAGTTTTACTGTGAAGTCCATGATAAAGACAGTTCATCAGAAATAGTTTGGTTCACTGATATGGACCATACAGATAACTTTGTTACATTAACTTTGCCAATGAAACAAGTGAAATTGATCTTGGTAACAACGGTGGTCAGCATAGTATCGAGTACGAGCTAACGACCGATGGTATACACAAACTGACGTATCGAATTAGTGGTATTAAAGAAGCTGATGAAGGATTATACGCTTGTGGGTTTGTTCCATTGCCTGTTCCGTCTTCTATCTCACCTGATAACGTTTTAGGTGACTACGCAACTCTTGAAGTTCTTGTTCCACCAAATGATAGTCACCCTCGATGTAACTTTACCGCAAATGATTCGTTATCACTCTCACAAAACAGTGCGATAACTGTGAGTCTGTCATGTGGAATAACTGGTGGTAAGCCCGCGCCTGAATTAACGTGGTACAAAATTGACACACCTATTACAAACGGCTTGATACAAGCCGATTTAACGTTAACACTTGATGCTAATGATAATGGGGTTGAATTCCTCTGCATAGCCAGAGGTAAATCATTATCTGAAGAAGCTTCGTGTAGCGTCACCCCTCTCAAGATTCCTCCTTCAGCTTCCGTCACTTCATCATCGACACAAATAACACCAGGAGGCAATGTCAGCTTGTCTTGCGTAGGGCAAGGTCTTCCAATGGTATCTGAGATTGAGTGGTACATTAACGGCGTTTCTGTGGATGAAATAGAAGACTTGCATTTTGAAATTTTTGACAATGAAACCGAATCATCGTCAGAATTGAACATTTTTAATGTACAACTCGAACGCGCGAACAACGTTATTGACTGTGTAGTAATACTCCCTTCAGGTCTAAACTCAAAAGCGTCAATAAATTTAGTGCAAGAAAAGAATGGAGATAGTTCACTGTTATCCATTCCTCTTCTACCTTCAGTTCAAGTTCAAAATTCCTACCCATTGTGACGTATTTCAGGGTGACTCACAGCCTTTGAAAATCGGCAGAGCATAACCCCCGCTTTGTTCCAGAATTCGGAGTTTGACACGCTTGCATGAATTAGGTATTATTATTTAACCTATCGTGTTTGACTGTATTTTAGTATTTATTGTAAAGTTGCTACGGGAGACAACACGTCACTGTCAACAAAGTCGTGCTACAGATATATAATAAGCTATAATATAATAATCAAGTCATTCTCATTAGTCTGTGATACCTAACAGAAGACGCAATGGATACACTGAATTGGTGGTTGACTTTGACTTTGGTCGTTTTTCTTTATGATCGTCTGGTTCAAGTCGACGCTATATTCGCGACTGAATGGCCAATCTCCGCTTCTAAATTTGAAAATAGTGACGTAGAGTTTTACTGTGAAGTCCATGATAAAGACAGTTCATCAGAAATAGTTTGGTTCACTGATATGGACCATACAGATAACTTTGTTACATTAACTTTTGCCAATGAAACAAGTGAAATTGATCTTGGTAACAACGGTGGTCAGCATAGTATCGAGTACGAGCTAACGACCGATGGTATACACAAACTGACGTATCGAATTAGTGGTATTAAAGAAGCTGATGAAGGATTATACGCTTGTGGGTTTGTTCCATTGCCTGTTCCGTCTTCTATCTCACCTGATAACGTTTTAGGTGACTACGCAACTCTTGAAGTTCTTGTTCCACCAAATGATAGTCACCCTCGATGTAACTTTACCGCAAATGATTCGTTATCACTCTCACAAAACAGTGCGATAACTGTGAGTCTGTCATGTGGAATAACTGGTGGTAAGCCCGCGCCTGAATTAACGTGGTACAAAATTGACACACCTATTACAAACGGCTTGATACAAGCCGATTTAACGTTAACACTTGATGCTAATGATAATGGGGTTGAATTCCTCTGCATAGCCAGAGGTAAATCATTATCTGAAGAAGCTTCGTGTAGCGTCACCCCTCTCAAGATTCCTCCTTCAGCTTCCGTCACTTCATCATCGACACAAATAACACCAGGAGGCAATGTCAGCTTGTCTTGCGTAGGGCAAGGTCTTCCAATGGTATCTGAGATTGAGTGGTACATTAACGGCGTTTCTGTGGATGAAATAGAAGACTTGCATTTTGAAATTTTTGACAATGAAACCGAATCATCGTCAGAATTGAACATTTTTAATGTACAACTCGAACGCGCGAACAACGTTATTGACTGTGTAGTAATACTCCCTTCAGGTCTAAACTCAAAAGCGTCAATAAATTTAGTGCAAGAAAAGAATGGAGATAGTTCACTGTTATCCATTCCTCTTCTACCTATCATTGGCGCAGTTAGCGGTTTTCTTGTGGCGATCCTTATTATCTTCATTGTGTTCTGTATTTGTCGAAGCAGTTCTAAACGAGACGATTTAGAAGGTATATATCAAAGTGGCGAGCCGATTGATACACACGCACACATCAACCCATACGAAGAGACTGCCATTGACGCTGATGAAGATCTGCAGCAGGTACAATCTGGAGAAGGTTATGTTATCAACCAATTGCCAGGTGGCCCGCGAAGTGCTACTATGCGCAGTGAACACCCTTATGCTACAATACAGAGAGATGAGTATCTAGCGTTTTCTCCGGCGTCCTAAGTCGTTCCATATATACGCGAAATTCTGTATCTTTTTAAGGTATTTGAACAAAATGGCCGATTACAAAACATTCAAACGAATATAAGCCTGAGGTAATGGAGAGACTTTTGATTCAAAGACGGGACATTTGCCCAACACCGAATGGCATCACTTTTTGTGCAATTTAAAAACTTCATTTAACATGAATAAGTATGTAGAAATTTAAATTTGTAATTGTTCTTCCTTTAAGTTTTGTCTTCCCCTGGTCTCCCCTGCAAAAGCAAAGGTATGTCACAAATAATTACGCAAAATAATCGAGTTAGAGTATTAAAAAGTCTAATTTAAATTGTCGTTGAAGGCATTGAACAAGGAATAGAAACAAAGGAAAGAGAAAGAGGAACTCTTTTGCTTTAAAATTTAATTATAAAACAGACCATTTCATTCTTTATTACATGGTTTTGATTTCACTAAGCTCACTGTATTAACATTACATCAATCAAATGCGTATGTAAATTCCCTTTTATTATCTTTCACATGTGTTTATCGTTCAATTCCTCAACATTATAAAGTAGTATTGTTTTTAAGTGTTGAGTTGAAGGTTTTAAATTTTATAGTTTAATACTTTTTTCCTTTCTGATTAAAGGGTTGGGTCTTTGTGTTGTCGCCGCCCTGAAAAGATTAAGTTGTCAAGAAAAGAATCTTATTTCACTGAGAATATTAGTAAAAAAGTGTCTTATTTGACTAATTAAAAATTAGTCATGCAAATCAGTTGTTTTATCATTCATAACATGTACTTCAATGCTGGAAACATGTTTGCTATGCTGGAAGGTAACCTCCCCATAAACTAGTTTTTATTACCTCTACATTTACACTTTAAAATGACAAATTAATGACTGACGAATTTTAATTTGTCAAATGACAAATTAATTGACTAATTAAAGGCGACTTTAGACTCACCAAATGACTAGAATTAGTTTGTCAAGCACCAAAATTATGAATTTAAGTACACATTGGTCATTTGCTAATTAGTCATTTGACGAATTTGTAATTAAAAAGTCCAAAGTTTAAAGTTGGTAGAAATATTTGCAATTAGAAATTAATACGAAATATTTAAAAGCAATTCTTTTAATTCAAAACAATTTTTATTACTATTTGTTGAGATAAGTGCATGGACTATATATTTAATTAGTCAAAAGACACTTATTCAGAGTATATTTTATCTTGATTGAGTGTACTGCCACAATCTAACTGACACTTACGGTCCAACCAAGAGTTTTGTGTAAAATGCCTAACATGGGAGGGGGAGAGTTGACTACCAGGGGCGATCCAAGACCATTGTTAATGGGGTGGGGGCGTAGCGGTGGTGGGGGGGGGGGGTGGGTGGTGAGTCTGTTGTTGCCGACAAAATCATGGGCCGGTTCAATAATTTCAAACACCCCCCATCTGGGGACGGCCACTGGGTGACTAAAATTATAATTTGCTTAATACACATTCAATGATTGGAAATTTCGTCAATTGTATGAGTTTCCTTGTCTATTGCTGACTAAATAAAGACAAATCCCTCTTGTGACTTTCCGATTTTTGCTGGAACTGGACCGCGGTTTTCAATTAGCAGGCCCAAACGTTTATATGTTTGGGGGCGAGGGTGGAGGGGGGGGGGAGAGAGAAGACTGTTAGAATATGGTTTGCAATTGAATTGTAGGTACTTAAACTGGATAAGCAATGATGTCGTTAATGCGAGAGATATAAAATGTAGAAATAATATTAATTATAATCAGGGACAGTGTGTACATTCCAATAAGCTACTTCAATATTGGGAAAAAAATATCAAATAGTGTTAAAAATGACTGAAGTATTAAAAAAAACAGTCTTGACGTCTCCGCAAATTGACATGCGTGATGGCGACTCAAGGTGTACACTAAACACGCTGATTGGAGGTACATATCAGTTGAGAATAACAAAGATCAATAAAGCAGAGTGGCGAAATTTGCGGAGATAAGAAGGCTTTTTCCTCTCAGTAGGAATCTAAATATGAACCAATAGAAAGTCCTGTATCAGATAAAATGGATTTCAAACTAACCACTTGCAGGTTATGGTAGCATATGCGCAGTAAAAGTAAAAACGATCACCATGATTTAATTTTTGATGTTCCAGATAAGCAACTGCTTATCCCTTTCATACTAAGCAAAAATGATATATACCGTGAATTTTTAAGACCAAGGGAATAATAAGCTATATATACGTGTTAAGGTATGGAATATAAGCATTACTATAATTATTTATTATATTATATAAGCCCTTATGTAAAATTCTTTATATGATTTCCTCGCTTGATGTATTGTTTCCAAGGTTATGTGTATAGAAATACAAATGACAAAACCACTCATGTTCATAAAGTTCAGCTGGTCTGAATAACTGTGATTGAATTTTATTTTAACAGAATAACACCGATATGTTTATCGAAACAGTCACAACTTTCTATAGAGTTTTGTTACAAGCATTGCTGCCTATCAAACCAAGAGTTGATCGGTGATAAACACAGTTTTTCAAACCCAAGTTGAAAACATGTTTTTCAAATTGATAAACTTTGATTTTTTTAGTTTTTTTTTCGGAGAGAATTTCCATAATTAAAACTTTGTTTCCGTGAGAAACCTTTATGTTTATCACTGAAAACGATTTTTTTTTCATAAATTTTTGTTTAACATAAACAGTTTGTCAGTTGTGATTCATACTCATACTGATGAAGTTCAGTATATCGAACTGTACCTTAACTTATCACTTTATCAAATGAAAACAATTTTTGGATAAAACTAACGGTCTTCGATGACACTAAGTTATGGATATGTTTACTGTTTTCAATTTGAATAAATCAGCCTTCCTTAGCGATTGAAAAAAAAAATGATAAAAACTATTAAGTTTTGTCGATAATTTCAGTTTCAGTTTATAAACTTCGTTTTTCGTAGGTAAACTAGTTTTTCACCTAATTAACCGAGAGTTATCTCTAATAAACTAAGTTTATCAGGACATAATCATTAGTTTTCTCGATAAAACAAGTTTCCACTTGATAAACCTAAGTTTTATTCCCGATAAATTCGTGCGACAAAACATAGTTTTCAAAATCTGACTTCTTGACCTATACGCCCCAACAAGTCTAATATTGTTTAGCTTTGGTAATTCATGTTTCTATGTTTTTTATCATGCAAAATCAGATTTCGTAGGAATCCATAAATGCTACGGTAACTTAACGTAGGCAATCAACGCTCATTGAAGCAGAAAGTTTAGGTGGTGATTTATCATGGCACGAATCGAACAATATCATAATCATATTTCGATTGAACATGCCCGCCTAATTTATTATTTTATCAATCCAATGAGGGAGTAGGCAACTGTTCGCTATTTTACTCTCGATTAGGTCTAACAATTTCATGGTAACGACATCATCCATCATCTTACAGTAGAGTGTCGCTGTCATTTACATTCACATTAGACCTGCCGGTTAGTGTCCTTCAATATTCACCCATGAATGATTGCAAGAAGATTTAATTTCGTTCAATCTGCTAAAAAAAGGATGATAGATAGAATAACATATTAACAAAATCACAATTGGAAAAAGGGGTGGGAACATGCAAATACAAGGGACGAATAAGTGTTCCAATTTTATGTATTGTCCACCAACAAGTTTGTCAGGTTGTGTGATTCAAATGGATGTATACAGTGCGAGTCAATACCCTACATGTAGGAAAGATTTTTTTCTAAAGGTTGAGAAGTTATTTGCTTCAAAAAGTTGCTTTTGTTGTTTACAGAGATACAAGGCTATAAAGATTTTTAGTTGGGGTCTTTCGGACTTTGGGTTCAGAAACTATGTCAATTTTGCGGAGAGACCTAAAAATTCAGCCATACAATGCGGAGAGACTGACACCATTATAGCAAAGACAATTCACACATGCAATTTCAGATGGTATCGATTTCTTCTCGACAAAAACATATCAGTTTAAATAAAACGGTCTATTGTGTAACATAATTACAAGAAAAAAAATCTTCAAAAAATTTAATTACCATTGTTCAATCATAAAGAGTCAGTAATTGAAAATCACTCCATGTCAATGTCTCAGTTCATGAACATAATGAAACTTCTCAGAGGTTTTTGTTTTACATCTCTAAGGTAATTATTTTGCACAAATACAGTATACTCAACGTCCATAAATAGCAAAAAGAACTAAAGCTGAAGTTTTCTGTAAATAAATTGGAATTCAAACTTAAAATTCAATATCGCTCTGGTTTTTTTCAAGCGAAATACAAAACCTTTTATGGTTTCACTTTTGCTCCCAAGTTTCGTTGTAGGTTAAAACCATGAAAGCTTGCTGAACCAAAGTAAACTGTGGTCTTACACCAGCTATCTTGACTTTCTTATTTTGGGAAATTGAACATTTTTTTCACTTAGCATTTTCTTTTGTAATCTCCGGGATATTATTTTTATAATCCTGCAATTATTCTCCCACCTTCTATTGTTTAACAATAATTTGGTGTTAAATGTCAAATCACTACTGAAGACCATGTTACTCTATGTAAACGATGCATCTTTGTTTGGCTCAAAATCGGCCAAACATGATTTTTAAGTCTCTCGGCAAAATAGGCATAACTTCTTCCTCCAAATTCTAAATGACACCAAATAAACGTTTTCTGGAAGCCTGTTTATCCTATTTTATAACCATAGCAAATATTTCAGCAAAAACAATTCTTAACTATTTTAATTATTTTTATTCTGAATGTAGTTTTTTTTTACTCGCATTGTATATTGCATCCACGGACACCCGTCTACCTGTTTTTGTGACAAAACACACGAAAAGGGAGGACACTACCCCTTTGATTTTCCTTATTGAACATCTGATTCCTATAAATTAGTAACCACAATACCATAGAATACTGTGTATAACAAAAATTCCGTATTCAAAGCCGTGACAATTTACATGAGGACATCGATTTGAGTTAGCTATATCCTATTGTGGTGGAAGGCCCAGTTGGGAGGGTCAGTCGGGAAGAAGTTAAGTGAAGACAATCGGAGAAATGAAAAAAAGGAGGAAAATCGGCTGCCCCTCGGAGATGAGTGTTGAGAGATTATTGCGAGTGAGAGAGATGATGGAGATAGGAGTAGTGTGCTGATGGAGCTGGTTGAGAGTGTTAATGGAGGAGGGATGCCGGAGGAGTGGGCAATAGTGTGTAGTTCCAATTTTAAAGGTGCAATGAGTGTTGGTGCTATAGGGGTGTGCGTAGGTTGGAGATGCAATGAAAAGTGCGGGGGAGAATCGGATTCGGAAGATAGTGAAGTGGATGAGATGCAATTTGGTGTTATGCCAGGGAAGGGAACGAGTGATGCAGTGTGTTTTTGTAGGAGTTGCAAGAGGCAATATCGAGCTTAAAGGGAAGAAGCTGAATATGTGTTTTGTGGACGGGCATGTGATAGAGTACACGAGGATCGTAATGGCGCGGCGATGAGGAAGAGAGGGATGAGACAGACGCAATGGTTAGAGCAGTGATATGTTTGTATGAAGGAGCCAAATCGAACAAGGGTTAGTGGGTTCTGATTTGTCCGAGGAGTTTGAGGTGGTGAAGGTGGGTGGGTGTGCATCAAGGTTCCGTACTTTCGCCATTGATTCCGAAAATTGTGACTGATGTCAGCACGGAGCAGAGTGCAAAGAGGGTTTGATGTGAGGAGATGTTGTATGCTGATGACTGGTTTTAATGTTGTGAGGGATTGAAGGAGAAGTTTTGGTCCAATTATTAAAGATTTAACCTTTTGGTGATGACCCTGATATTTGACGATTTTTTGTCTTATATTCCCGTAACCATACCTTGTGAGTAGGTACAAACTATACATTTTGTAATCCTTGTGACAAGACGAACACTTTGGTTACCTTTTTACCACCATCAAGGCATTTTTCATTTTGACACTGTATTATGATCCCCCCCCTTCCTGGGGATTCCGCCCCACAAGCGTGTTCTTTAGGTTGAGGGGGGCAACCGCTAAATTTGTTCATTACCTTCCTGGAAGAAAAATCAATGAGAAATGATTCTCTGCTCTACACGGTCACGGAATTGTCTCCACTGACCCAACTACATAACATGAAGTTGGAGACAACCACCTCCTGACTATATAGTCCTTGGCCAACGGGGGACCAAAAACGATTTAACTCACTTGTGAATGTAAGAATTTGTAGAAAATCCACTATTTTCCAATATTTTTTTATGAGATTTTCAAATGTTACACCCTATCTGATTTTCGACTCCGTGAAAAAGCAAATTACACTTATTTTGTATTTTGATGATATGATACCCTAAAAACAAATATGACGCGTACATCGCTTGACCTAAAAAAACACCAGATTAAAACGCGGTTTTCGTACACTGAGAAGGTTCCCTTGGAATATAATACAAGTGGCTACCGCACTGTTCAGTGGTTTACTTGGATTTAACGTGAGGTTTATAGCGTAGTAGATAACTCATAATTTTCACCAAGATCCTGCACTTCTGGACAAAAGCACTAATAAGATTGACAACTTTCCTTGGGTATATAAAGCAATTTCAGAGGGGTGCCCAAAATTCGACCACAATAACGACGTCATTGATCACGCCCCTTTTTAATACATATTTCGTGAATGTGAAAAATAATTACTTCCAATAAGTTGGTATCAATTAAGCTTGAGACATGTAGTAGTAGCGTGCTAAAATGCATCTAAATCTTTGAATAACTTGCGCCATAATACAATTTGGAATCATATTATAAAAACCTACAAATCTCAGTCGAGTTCGGCCACTATCTATTTGCTGACATTCAAGGCCATTCAACAAGGTGGTGGGTCTATTCCCCTAACATTTTTTTTTTTTGAGTCACTAATTTTTTAAGACCGAATGGTTGTTTTTCAAGATGATGGCATTTCCACTCAGATAATCGAGCTCACTGTTCCTTTGAAACTAAAATATTGAAAAGCCAGGAACGTAAAGAATCAAAGTACGCCCATCTTACCCAGATATGAATGAAAAGGGCTATGCGTTGGCACTTGTCTGTTGTATTGAAATTGGTTTAGCCGTGGTATTATTTCACCCGACACGAGCAACGTCTGAAATCAATTTTCAAAATTAGCAAAAGGCAAGTGAAAACCGGGAAATAAGATCTCAGCCGATCTTGCCTCCTTCTAGCTATACTATTTGGAGAACGCGCTTCATCGCCCTTCTTGGGAACATTGCCCCTACAATCAACTCTGTTTGAGCTTCATTCTCATGAACCCCCAGGTATTTTATAACCAAGGTATTTTCTATGTGTATGTTCGCGCGTGGTGGCTGTGTGCGGCGGCGCGTGTGTGTGCGATGCGTGTGTGTTTGTTGTGTGGCGTGTATGTGTTTGGTAACGTTTTGTGTATTAATTTTTTTATAGCTTGAATATCTAATTTTGTATTGTTTATACCCTGCCTGTGTTTGGGGTTTCCCATACCGTGTCCTGGGTTTGCGTACATTCTTATTCTTTGGTTGTTTTTTATGAAACTACAGGAATGATGCATATATTAAAATTACTGTCCTTTTGAGACAGCGCAGGCAATCGCCTTCGTTTCTTTATCTAAGGACGTATGAGGTGCATGGGTTGAAAACGTCATGCCGAAGTGAGGGGGACACTTTGTAAAACTGCCAAATACTGTTAACACAACCCTTCGTGGGTTCATATTTTTGGTCCACTTCGCCCACCTCTCCAATGCAAATCAGGGTTGTTTTTTTTTATTCGCGGTACCAAATCACAAAAGACAACATTTTTTTCAACTCTCACCAAATGACCTCATAATTTGGATGACGGCTACGTTCAGAAATATGTGATTACACATATATTGGTTTTACAAAGGGCAATGTTTTAAAGATAATTGCACCCCACTCCGAAAATATTAAGGACCAAATACCATCATATTCCATAACCGAAGACCCCTACCTTTAATTCCTTACCGCCGCCGAATGGCAGTGGGCACATTTTTTGACACTGACACCGATAGCCTCCTCCATTTTGGAGGTCCATTATGCCTGAAGCTCTCTTACCGAAGTTCACATACACACCCTATATACTTCCCTGGTTTTTGTCAATTAACTTGCTTCTGTAGGCGTAGGCAGTTGTTGACCTACAATTGCATATACCGCTATTACAGTTCAATAAGTTTCGCGTATTTCACGACAACGATTCGGTGTAAAGCCAACCATGGAATATAGATTACACTTGATGTTAAATGAAGGCCTATGTTATAATAGCTAATATTTTAACATAAAAAGTAACAATTTGCTAACTTATTCACATTTATGCATATATGCAACCGTTACCTCGTATTCACACCACTCCAAAACCTACTGGTGCGAGAAAGACTTGGCCCCACAAGTTGGGGGAAGTGTGCATGATTCTAACTTACTCAAAAGAGCGTTCGAGGCTACGGTAAATAATCCCTGTCCTATATTTCCACACATACGGGAACCAAATACCAATCAGAATAGAAACAAAGCAAAAAATAATACCCTTGTCGTTAAGAAATGAGATCAATTACAAAATTAGAAATTAAAAAAAACCCAAAATTTTACCTGTTTCTGGGAAGCCTCCCTTTGGTCAGACGCATATCCCTTTCTAAATTGTTACTTTTTCTGGATAAGAATACTGGATGTTTATACTTCATTCCGGAACCATAATTACTGTACTAATGAACGAAAACCTTGAGCTATACATATTCTCGTGAATTTGAAAGTAAGATTTAAAAAACCTTTTTTCTTTAATTATTGCCTTTCTTAAAGAGCCTCAGCAGTGTAAAAACAATACCGAGTACTCCAAGACCAGTCACGCAGTGTGTGGGACGTTTTTTACCTCCTGTTACACACAAACGAACAATTTTAGGCTATACTGAACGTTAGTTGGACCATTATTTAAAATTTACCCCTGTAGCAACTTTTACCCCCCTCATGTGGAAGTGCCGACATTTTCCAGAGGACAAACGTTGGGCTAAAACAGTCTAAAATGTCTTTAAGTGCAAATCAAATCGTCACACCTACTTTCCAAAGATTTAGCCACGGGGAATTGAGGATTTGGACTTACCTATATGTCCTTAGAATTTATCCTCCTGGTTGTTACAAACAACTCAAGGGGTGGGATTAGCTACCAGGTTCATCACTTTCTTGGCGAGCTTGATCATCAGAAACTTCCTCCTAAGGTTTTGCAGGAGCATGTCAGACAGAATTTGAAGGTAAGTCTACAAGCGTCGCCAAAAAGGCAACCACTAACCAGTCTCATTGCATCATTCAGAACGACCTCAATCTTGTGTGAATGTACGCTGTGACGCCATCTGGTGCAGCGTATTCAGCGGTGGAGTATGCAGGCAACAGTTGTATGTAAGGTGTCAAAGGATTCACCCCATCCCATTCCTGCGACCTTCTGAGTAGGTTGACGACGAGACTGTGGGCGGGTCTTGGCAGCCGACTGCCTTGTTGTGTTGATTGAAAGTATGCTGCGGTGCCATTGTGACGCCTAGGTACTTCGGTGTTGGGTCATGACAGTTTTTCTGATTCCTTCTCCCTCTAAGTGATTTGTCTCTTTTTGCACATTCGATTTGCAAGGTGAAAACAGAGCTGACGGGGTTTTTGAGTTTGCCTGAGTGCAGTGCCAGTCGGTGGAAGAATGGGCTTACAGTGAGAGGTCTTTCTGCAAACTTTTTCTAAGGATCAAAGCAATCAGCAGCTAATCCAAGTCGCCGTGTCGTCTGCGTAGGAGTACGCGAACAATCTCCATTTTGGCATATCTGATACCGGACATGTTGAAGAGACTGGATGCCAGGACCGAACCTTGTGGGACACCATACCGAAGTTTGCGCTTTCTACTTCGTTGCCCATTTGGAAATGTCTCCAGGACGAAGATCACACCATCACCACATGGATAGAAGCCACAAACCATATGAAACAATTGCCCCACATCCACCAACTGACATCAGGGAAGATTGTGAGTAGCGTGAGGGAGAGACCTACACGGCCAGAACCCAAAATAACCTGACAAACACAATACGTACGAAGAAGTTAGGGTTCTATGGTGATGCTTCTCCAAACTTCTGCTTCTTCGGGAAGCTTCTCGATGTCATTAACTGTCCTTGTGCTATCTGATCAGATTTTGTTGTGATTTACCGCTTCGAAATCAGCTTGGGCGGGTAAATTTGGCCTTGACCGTATCATTGATCCGGCCGAGTATCATCGCTCAAGCAGCTTATAGATGATGTCAAGATAGTAGCGAGATGGGTCTGTATCTCTTGGGGTCATTTGCTTGTTCTTGGGCTTCAGGATTGCAAATGACCGTTTAAGTCTTCCATCTGGAGGGAAGAGTTGACGTTCCCATGCAAGTAGAAGGAAATTTGGAGCCATCGCACAGCTTCGGGTGCCCATATCTTAAGACATTCTGTATGGATGTTGTCTTTGCCAGGAGCTTTCCCATTCTTGAGAACTTCAATTACTTCGGTGATCTCACGTAGGGTGAATTGTTGGGACATGGGGGCTTGGCGGTGGAGAGGTTTTTAGAAAGGCTGTTTAAATCTCTGCATTAACAGCTCGAGAGTGGGCCCCCGCCCGTGAAGTGTGGGGTCTGACCACTTTCCATTTTGACAAGTACTGAGCTATGGATTTTGCAGGCAGGACAAATGCTGTTAGGCTGGACAGCTACGGGCCCTGTGAGCTTGTTTGATTGTGCTCCAGGCGCTTGCGGCTTGAGTGGGAAAAGTTGATATTGGATTCGCCCGCGCCATCTGGTGCTCTCTTGTTGGCCACGCAGATCCAGAGCTGGTTGCCCTTTGCTATTCTCTCAGTTCCGCAGTTTGTATTACAATACGCTTTGTATACTCGTTCGGCATTCCTTGTCCCAACAGGAGGGTGTAAGGGATTCCTTCTGCCTCTTGAATGTAATGTTTAGCTGCTTGATGGAGCCACAATGGAGCAAAGTCAGAATATGCATCGTTGATTTTGATGAAGCCGGGTCTGGCTGCGTGGATTGAGACAGTTTGCTGGTGAGTTTTTGAACTTGGTCCAGTTGGCTTTCCTGAAATTCCACTCTTTCTGTAGAGGCTGGAGATCGTGACCTTGATGTCATGGTGACCAGGATGGGGCAATGGACCTGGTCTAAGGAATCTATGGAGGACCGTTCTGGAGCAAGCGGGAATCGGTGTCGCTGGTACTGGTGCAGGTCGGGACGGTCCATGTCCCAGAACTGCTTGAATATAAGGTTGGTGGATCCTTACTATCAAACACAGTTGGAGGTCTTGGGCTTCAATCATTCAAATGCCCGCTTGTTGCCATTCTTGTCCAGTGTTGGAGTACCCCCATGCTGTATTTCTAAACAGTTGAAATCACCGCAGACGAAGGAGCTCCTCTGAACTACTGGGAAGGGAGTTGATTCTGCCTCAGATGGTGGTGGGGCTATAGATGTTGGTGAAGTGGTTCCATTGCTTCAAATTGTATCCACTGGATCGGCGAATTCATTGAAGATTGCAGGGTTTGATCTCACTTGTAAGCCTTGCTTCACATAGGAAGCGTATCCCATGGCTTGTTTGCGGAATGAACAAATAAGTCAAAACCTTGCGATTTGTCGCTTCTCCTCTATAGATTCGTAGTGAGTTTCTTGGAGGAAGAATGATTTCACTCCGTTCTCCCTGGAGGAGCGTAAGATGATGTCAACGCTTATCATTGGTGAGACGCCTCAACGGCAGCTGCAGGATACAACTTTGGTGCTTGCCATAAGGACAGTTCCTCTTTGAGTAGCTCAGGCAGCCGCCGAATTGAGGGTGGGGTCTTTCATTCAAAGATTTCACTGTGGTTTTTTAACAACACGAATTTTTGGCCTAAGTGTTGAATCCGTTAGCCACAACAGGTGCAGTGACATTAACAGGGCCGCCGCGAGAAGGCTTCAACATGACCCCCAATGAACCCCTTTGGAGGATCAGAGAATTCCCTGAATCACTTTGCTACCCAATCCATGACACTGCAGTCACGTATCCCTATGATCAACCTGGATCAATGACAGATGGTATGAGCAATGGTCCACCATCCTCTACTTGAAGAACCTAAAAGCATGTGTGGAGCCCATCTAGGCAATCCCAACTGCTTTGATCTTAATAGAAAAGCATGGGTCAACTTCAACAGACTCAGAACTGGTGTCGTTTGGTCGTACAAAGCACTTCCTTCACAAGATCGGAGTAGAAACCTTCACCAACTGCGATTGTGGAGAGCCACAAACCATTAGCCACATCATACATGAACTGTGAGGTCTACAAAGTCCCCAAGATGAATTCCAGGCCTGATCACCTGGATGATGAAACATCAGCTGGTTACAGACGGATCTCGACTGTGATTTTGGACTTGCACGAACGAACGCTACCTAACGAAAAATCAGAAACGGCTTAACTGTTTCTTTTGAGTTATTAACAAGGATAACATTCTGTTTTCCCGACAATGGAGACTCAACATTATTGTCAACAGCCACTGTTGCATGATTGAGATCAGAGCTAAGCTTCAAAACATCTCGGGGTCCTTGTCACAAGCTATAATGCCACTGGTCATCAGCATCAAAGCAAAAAGCTTGTTTTGCAAAACCGACTAACTCTATATTATTTGAATTGCCTGTAGCACAAGCCTAGTAATGGACCCGGCAGGCTAACCCTGTGGTATTCCGGCAGTTATGGTTGGAGAGGAGATCTAATCCATCGATTCAACAGTTGCGGGTCTGTCAGCACAGGTAAAAAGGGAACCATCCAGAGCTGATTCACATAGCTTCAAGCTTCTGACATCGATTTCAAGATTCACACTGTCAAATAAATGCTTTCTGAAACATCTAACAGGACAGCCAAGTCAAATTTACCTTGAGATTTTCATTTTAATAAAGTCTTCAATAATAAGACAGATTCAGTTGATCATAACCTGTGCGGAAACCGGATTGAATTTGGTAAGATCAGATTTTTTATTATTTTCTAAATATGAACACCAACGGCCGATATCATGATATTAATGCACACGCATTCGTCATGGCCTTCATCTCTGTATGCTTTCCAACGGGATTGGTCACTCATTACTCAATCATCTTTACTCAAAATATCCACGCAGTCACCGTACAATATTGAACCATCTCTGGGTAATTTCTGAATACGTTCGACCCGGCACTTGAGGAGTGTCTTCAGGCCTACTTTTTTGAAGCTAAGAATACACTTATACTATTGGGGGGCCAATTTGGCGGTCATCTTGGATTTTATAGTGATAAGGAACATGAAATTGTTTAACATACAATATGAATTCCTTGACCCCTAAAACCCATGGGTAAAGACACCTAGTAAGCGTCAGAGGCCGATATATATGCTAATTTTCATTACGAAAGGCTGCCATTTTGAAAAAAGACCACCATATCCAGATGGCGCCAAAAAAACCTCAATTTTTATTTAAAAAATACTTTTATGTATGTACTTTAGAAAAAATTCATGGTTTGGGAAGAACCTACCAGAAATGCCACTATTTTTGATTTCATGACATAAGTCATACACTAATAGATTACTATCTTCGATTACTATCTTCGAACCAAAGCAATTTATTGCTGATTAAGTTTCACACATACATGTAAGTCAACAGTATTGTAACATTAAAAATATTAAAACCCTTTAGTGTGCTGAAAACAAACAATTTCACCATGGACGTGCAAACCTTTAGTGTACAACTCTATGGAAAATGAGACGTGTATTTTGTCAACCCCCCGTAAAAATAAGGATTCCTAAAACTGCAGTAGTTTTGCGTTACATGTAATGTAATTTGTGGTCTCCAGAATAGATAATCAACATAAAACAAGTTTTTCAAACGGTGTGTATGTAAGCGTAAAGGCTCCTTTGATTTTCCTCTTTTTGCTCCTAATTTGCAGCCAAAAAGTACTAATGTCAAGTTTCATTTTTTATTGCTGATTTGGGGTTGTCTTATGACCACTGAATTTGGTTTTCCTTAGGGGGGTCCCATGTACTCCGTCAATACACAGAGTTTTGTGGAAACATTATTTATAAGGGAGGGGTCTACTTGACACCTTTGAGTCTACAAGTCCCCAAGAGGAAAGTCAGGCCTGATCAACTGGATGATGATTGAAACTATCAGCTGGTTTTTTTAAAGACCGGATTCTCCACTGTTGATTTTGGACTTGCGACGAACGAAACGGACGAAAGTATAAACAACTGAAAATCAGAAACGTGCTTAACTTTTTCTTTTGTTATAAACAAGGAGACATTCTGTTTTACCGACATGGAGACTCAACTTATTGTCAATCAGCCATGGTTGCATATGAATGGGAGATCAGAGATAAGCTTATCAGAAAACATCCGGGGGTCTTGTCACAAGCTATTTAATGACACTTGTCATCAGCATAAAAGCAAAAAGCTGTTTTGCACCGATAACTCTATATATTGCTGAGCACAAAGCCTAGTAATGGACCCGGCAGGCTACACTGTGGTAGTCGCAAGAGTTATGGTTAGGAGATGGAGGCTCTAATACCATCGATTCACAGGCGGTCATGTCACAAGGGGTAAAAAGGAACCTCCAGAGCTGATTCAATAGCTTCAAGCTTATGACATAGGTAGGATGTCATGATCAACACTGTCAATGCTTTCTGGAACATCTAACAGGACAAGCCAACAAATTTACCTTGAGATATTTTCAATTTATAAAGTCAGTCAGATAAATAAGGACATTGATTTCTTGGTAACCTGGTGGCGGAAACCGTGATTGATTATTGGTAAAGAAGTGATTTTTATTATTTTATAATATGTTGGTTTGAACACAAACGGCCCCCCATATCATGTATTTAATGCACACGAATTCGTATGGATTCATCTCTGTAGTGCTTTCCCAACAGGGGATTGGCAGTCTCATATTCATCATCTTTACTAAAAATTACCACTCAGTCACCGTAAAATATTGAAACATCCTCTGGGAATGTCGGATACAGTTCGACCCGGCACTTGAGGAGTGTCTTCATACCATCTTTTGAAGGCTAAGAAATACAACTTATCTTTACGCTTATTGGTGGCCAATTTGGCGGTACATCGTGGATTTTAGAGTGGATTAAGGACATGAAAATTGTAACAATAAAATTTTTTTTATTGAATTCCTTGACCCCTAAACATGGGTTAAAGACACTAAGAAGATTCAGGGCGAGATATAGGCTATTATACGAAAGGCGGCCATTTTGAAAAAAGACCACCCATACCAAGAGGGCGGCCAAAGAAAAACCACACAACCCCAATTTTATTTTAAAAAAATATTTTATGATGTACTTTATGAAAAAATATGGTTTTGGAAGACCTACCAGGGAAATGCCCACTCATTTTGATTGCATGACATAAGACATACACTAATAGATTACTATCTTCGATTACTATCTTCGAACCAAAGCAATTTTTTGCGGATATAAGTTCACACGAAACATGTAAGTAAACAGTTGTTAGTAACATTTAAAAAAGTAACCCTTTTATGTGCTGAAAAAAAAAATTGCCCATGGACGGGCAAAACCTTTAGTGTACAAACTCTAGGAAATGACGTGATTTGCACACCCGTCGTAAAAAATACAGGATTCCCTAAACTGAGTAGGTTTTGCGTACATGTATGTTAATTTTGGTCTCCTAGATAGATATCAACATTTAAAACCAAGTTTTCAAAATGTTTGATGTAAGCGTTTAAGGCTCATTTGAATTTTCCGTCTTTTTGCTCTAATTTGCAGCCAAAAAGTACAAATTTCTATTTTTTATGCGATTTGGGGTGGTCTATGACCCTGACATGGTTTCTTAGGGGGGTCCCATTGTACTCCGTCAATAACACAGATTTGGGTTCTTTAATAACACCATTATTTTCAGAACGGAGGGGTCTTACTTGGACACCTTTGGAGTGCAGTAAAGAAGCACACTTTTGCACTTAAAGGCATTATCAGTGATTTGCCAATCATTTGCCCATGCGTACGCGACTTCTGTAGACTATCCTTCACTTTTAGGACTACTCCTACAAATTTCCAATGTTTTGACTATCTTGGATGAACCACTGATAGTGCCTTTAAGTATAAAAGATTGGTTATTATGATCTATTAGAGTTATACATTATTATTATTCTTCGCTAAATCTCGAAGTTAGGTCAAAGTTTCTTTTGTTACTTTCACGCACAACGTTAGGGCGAAATATTGCTTTCCTACGTATCCCTTTGTATACGGTTTTAACTTCCGTTTTGGATACAATTATGAAATTAATTTATAGACAGTCCGTAGTAGTAAAGTAAAGTAAAGTCTCGTTGCCGAGCAATCTCGTGCGCGGAGTGCCCATCTCTCTCTTTCTTACGTTTTTTGGGCCAGACTCCTCCTGTATTCTTTTGCTGTGGGGGTGGGTGGCACTCTCCCGCACAACCGATCTTTTACTTCCCAGCATTGATAATCTGGTAACCCCATTTATACACCTGGGTGGAGAGGAGTTATTAAGGTAAAGTGCCTTACTCAAGGCACAACACGTTGGCCGCAATGGGAACATCGAACCCACGACCTTTGGCTTGCGGAACGAGCACTCATCCACTGGACCACACGTGCCCGTGTAGTACAACCATTATAAGCGCATGAATAATGGCTCTTTTTTCGGCCCTAAACAACGTTGATTTTTTTTTTTTTTTTTTTTTTTTTTTTTTTTTTTATTGTTATTATTAATTATTATTATATTGTTTTTTATTGTTATTCGAATGCATAGTGTATACGATTTCCTTAAACGCATTGTGTATAGCGCACAAACACAATCCAAACTAGATGGTATTGAAGATATTTCTTAAAAAACTAAAGCTGCTTTCAAGATGCGATACGATAGCATGGGGTCGCTCCTTGATGGATCGCACCTTTCTCGCCTATCAATGATTGGAGGAGCTGGTTGGGTATTTGCTGATGTCAGGTTCGCATCCACTGATAGCATCTACAACCCGCAAACCTTTGACACCTCGCACTCTGCAGAAATTTTAAATAAAACCATACCAATTAAAAGAGATACAGGTTTTTTGCGGTTTTTAATATTTTGCGAGCTCATTACGCTTAGTGTGAGATATTAACCGTATTCATTAAAAATTAGGGAGCGATACTAAGTAAATTACTAGTAAAAAAATTACTGATAAGTAAAAGAATTAGAATAAGTAATTGATAAAAAAGTAGTCATAAGCGTTTGCTATGAGACACTGTTACTTGTCACGGCTAACAAGTTCTTAAGAACTTACAACAGCAGCTCCAAAGACCATGGTTCGTATGCATAAAAAGTATAAATGCGTATCGTCCCCGTTCAATCACATACTGATCTATCTTACAAAATACGTGTTTCGAGAAAAATCGCAATTGAAAATCTTCCCTTCGTAATACGCTCGAAACATACCGATTGCGGCATTACTTACCAGGCAAAAGGAAATATCATCAAGAAAAAACACTTCACAGTTTTTAATTCAGTGAAAAATAAATGCTGGTTATATAGCAACACGTTATATGACTTTAAACTTATAGATCAGTATGTGATGTAGATTTTTTTGTGTTTTTCCAGACGATGTCTGACCATAAGACCACAGGGAGCTAAACTCCTTTCCCTATAACCCCTATGCCTTCTCCTGCCTCCTACCCCTCACCCATGACTACCCCATTCTCCTCCTTTTAGTATGGGACAGGACGTGTTCATCACCGTATTATAAAAAAGGCGCAATTCGTATCAGTGCGTCACATGCATAGTGATCTATGTCATATAGCGCTGTGTATGTGACGCAGATTTGATAAAGATCGGAGGTGAGGAAGATATAGTTATTCATATGATTCGAGTTCTAAGATAGAAACACAGGGGGGGGGGGGGGGGGTGGGGGGGGGGGGATTAGCTCGGTATGTAATGTATTCATCGCCGTGTTAACGTACGCAATGTCCGTTATTTTTAGTTCATCAACATAGTGATCTATTCAGATAGCGCTGTATGTTGAAAATAAATTGAATTATATTTAAAAAATCACATTAACCCAAATTTGCTAATTAATCTCATTAATTAGGTTAGAGGTCCATCGAAAACTTGTAATTATGAAGAGTTCAACATCATATTAACACTACCGAATTTTTCTCAAAAATGTCAAAATATGAGAGATTTATAGAACAGTATGTGATGTAGCCGACATTATTGAAATTTTTACTACACTTTGTATACATGATAAAATCTTTTTACTCCAAAACTTTTACTACTAGCATGCACTTAACAAACTTATACTTGAAAAGAAGTAAATACTTTCCACCTATATGCATAAAACCAAGTATATACTAGACTTTTCATAGCAAATGCTTTAAAATTTCAAGGTAGCTTTAGAGCTACCTTGGCAGTATACTGGAGCAGACATGTTGTTTTGAACTGTTAAAAAGGCCTCCTTGATCAAGTTACCAAGGAAGCAAACGAGGAACAAGCCAAGAAAGGTGCAATCTATGGATACTTAGAGTTCTTTTTTTTTTGATTTCATGATGAAAATGTAGCATGGATGTCGGAATATTTCTTAGGTGAAATCACGGAGACCAGAGGTGGTGCTTGGGGACACATGTGGTGCAGTTGGATCAGCGTTCGCCTCATAAGCACAAGGTTGTGGGTTGGAGCCCCGCTGTTGTCAATGTCTTGTGCACTTGGGCAAGGTACTTTACTTTACTTGCCTCTCTCCACCAGGAGTATAAATGGGTAACGGAAGATGCTGAGAATGTAAAACAGACTCGCTGTGTGGGAGGAGTGGCGACCACCCCCCCCCCCCCCCCCCCCCCACACACACACAGCATCATTATATGATGGAGTCTGGCCCAAATGCCAAAGACAGAGAGATGGGCACTCCGCCTGCGGGCGCACCATTTACATTTTTATTAAGCCATGTATTAGGCAATAAGCAAAGGATGGCGGCATGCTGGTGACAGTGGTTTCCAAACTGCTGTAAGAGAGGATATGGGAATCCATCAGAGTACTGTCTCTAGAACATTTGCTACCATAGTGGAGGCAGTTGTTGCCAAAGCAAATACCTGGATCCAATTTCCTGTTGACTTTCAGGCTGCCAAAGATGATTGGGAAAATAAGTTTGCATTTTCCGTGCGCAATTGGTGTATTTCACTGCAGTCACATGTGCAAAATCTCAAACCAGGTCTCCACGGAGATGAATATACATGTATTTGTCGTAAAGGACTTGCAACCCTTAATGTTCAGTCAACTTGTGATGTTTCTGAAAGATTTACAAGTGTTTCGGCAAATTGGCCAGGATCTGTACATGATATCACCTGAGAGAACTTCATGGTGAGTGAACAGTGATAATACACCAGCTGCAATAGCTTAGTGTACGTGTTCATCATTCAAATGCGACAAAAAACTGAACTGGTCTTGCACGAAAGTGAGAAGTAAGTACTCTTGAAATGTAAGTATTTCCTTCGAAGTAAAAGTTAAAGGTTATTCATACTACACCAAGTTTTTTCTTTTCTTTTTACTTGAGAAAAGTATTTTTACTTTTAAAATATATTTTTTTTATGCATACTATTCTATGTGTATACATGATATACTGTAGGCCTAGCCCAATAATCACTAATTTCGTCTTAGTGATTATTGGGTGTTAGAAAATGAATGGTTGATATACAGAAGAACAGCATTAATTTTGATCATGGTTTACAACCAGAGTTAAGCAATTTGCTAGTGTTTGATATTGCACTAGGCCATCGAATAAGTAGTAGAATACCGTGACTACGAACAATAACTCACCTCAGTCGACAATCAACCACAGTTGTTGGATCGTCTACAGCTCCCATCTTACAAGTTCCACTTGGGTGGTACAATGTAGTGGAGAAATAGCGTACTAAAGCATCCAAATTCTCATCTGAAAATTGTGAGTGTTTACTCTCAGGCATAGTGAGATCTAGTAGTTCAACTCTATTAATAAAATACATAGAATAGTGATTACTTTGTTGTTATTTAAAATGTATAACCATCATTATCCTAAGCGAACTTGGAATTTTCTGGCATTACATATACACTTGGGTAGTTATCATACAGGGAGTATAGCGTATATATGGACTACGGAACGAAAGTAAAGCGTCCGAAAATCGTATATGTAAATATGCCGTTCTGATGCTATCCGCTAGGAAAGCAAAGGACACCTTTCGGACCAAAACCTATAGATAATATTTACCGGTCCTCTACCAACCCTGGCTTGATAGCTCAGTTGGCAAGACCGTCGTGTTAGTAATACGAAGGTCGTCGGTTCGAATCCGGCCAAGCACGCATGTTTTTTTCAACACTAACGTGCACTGGCCATCTCCAGGGAATGATTAATAAATATACTAGGCCATGGTACATGATACAATGTCTGGTAAGGTCCGGACGTGCCGGTATAGTTAGTGTACGCGGGCAGCCCAATCCCCACCTCCTCGTGGTACCAGACGGATAGCGCAGGCTTACTAGACTCTTACTGGTGTGTTCCAGCCCGGTATAATGCTTTGAATTAGTGCTTATCCCTACTGAGCAGTTCCTAGCGACTCGAGCTTTGGATATCGCCGGAGATAGTCTGCGTGAGCTAACGGGGAAAGATGGGTACCAGGCTTGGGTACGGCTGTGTTCAGCATAGACGTAGTACCGGTATAGTTGTGGTGCGCGGCCTATCTACCACAGCCGGTTGACTCAGCCTGGTGTGGCTCCGAAACGATACCGTTTTTTGTTTGAGATGCAAGTACAACGTAACACCTGTCTACCATTGTCTACTGATGTGAATTGAATTACGTAACTGTACTGTAGTCTACATAGTAATTGGCGCACATAGCCATAGTTGCTGAAAGCGCCATTCAATCTAATCAACCAACCAACCACATGATACAATGTTGGCCTTTTAATTAAATATTCGTGCTCCAGACCTGGGGATTACTGATTTCCTTCACTAAAATTAAAACAATATTATTTAACCAGGAAAAGCTTGTCCCCACATGAAAGAGGTGCACATTATTTAGAAAACTGAATAAAATGTCAACATAATTTACTTCTCGAATATCAGTGACCAATGGATAGACATAACATCAACATACTCAAGCGAACAATGGGCTAATGATACTCAATAATCGGCCCGGAACACATTTCACATTCTTTTAACATCTGGTCCTTGTTTATTGTGCATGCACATTTTAACAGATTTGCGCGAGTTCTTTCCTCGTTCGCGATAAAAGAAATCTTTATATTCTACCTGATGTTTTCATTAAGTTGACATATTATTAATATTTTTTTCGAAAAGAACAAATAAAGGGACACGTTTAATGAAAAAAAGCCCATGGCAAGGCTGACCTAATTTGTGCATAACCTAAATCGCACGTTTTAATGTCTTTAAAACCATGAAAACTATTTCTATTCACTTAACCAAGAAGACAATGGTAATCATGGACCTACACTTTTAAAAATCATGAGCGAGGTGAGTATGTTGCCCCTTTAAGTTATGGAACAGATACTAGAGCTCAATCAATCCGGGGCGTCCACACTGATTAAGCGTGATCTTTTCAACTGTGTGGGCATTAACAATGGATCTGCATATCCTGTTGAGAAAAGATCGAAATTTTTTTAGTTGATTGTTGAATATCATTAGCTCTATTGTTCGCTTGAGTTTACGTGTACACTTTGGTCCTGACATTCTGGAAAATAATTGAGGTTGACATTTTTATTCTTTTTTCTAAATAATGTGTCAATCTTTTCATTTGGGGATACAGCTTTTCCTGTTTTACCTAATATTTTTACAAATTTTAGTGTAAGAAGAAAGATCCCCATAGCTGTTAGCACGAAAAGATCGTTTAATCACGAACGGTCTCAGGGCCTATACATCCCAATCCTTATCTACCACCCCCCGGAACGTACTAATTAGTTTAAAACACAAAATATGTAGGGAATAGTAATAAAAAAATAAGCAAAAATAATTCTATTGGTAGAAAGTCCTAGGTTGTATATCACCTAACTCTGACCTATGCAGTTGATGTAGGCCTACAATTGATTGAAATTATGGACTACACAGCCTTTTCTACTTACTGGTATTGGCCGATTGCCTTTGTTTCGGTTCATTTCTCACGATCGAATACCCTTGATAGAATAATAACAAAGAGAAACGGTTGTGGGTGAGTGTGGTGTGTGGTGGGGGGGGGTAATTTTTTTAAGGGGGGGGGGGGGGGGGTGGTGGTTGTGGGGGGGGGGGGGGGTTGTGTGGGGTGGATGGTCCTAGTGACACCCCTAGGAAAACACTTTCCCATAGGAAATTCTCACAAAACTTAATAGCATCATCTTTGAGGAGTATAAACCGACCGATATTAAAGCAATTAAAATGATATAATAGTGATATCTCTTGAAATAAGAGCATACTGTTGATTTCGAAATACGCGAAATACTAAATTGGTCTTTCCCAAATGTAGTAGTACGCCATGGAGAAACCGTAATGTATTCAACACAAAACCCGCCACTTTAGACTTTTGTCATTTATATGCACAACGTTGTTTTATGTTGTCTCCAACTACACAAGATAAACACTCACTTCCACCATAGCTTTGACATCATGCGGATGCTCGTAGTAGTGCGGGTCAATTATTGGTGGATCTAGAGGGTTGGTACTTCTTAGTTTAATATCACCGATACTTTTCGGGTGTAATAATGTGACGATAAAAGTAACGCCTTCCATTCGCAAACGCTCTTCCTTAGACAGGTGGTGGCCAAAAATACGCTGTAACCTAGAAAAATCGAAGTAGGAAGTTAACAAATTATATCAGGGGCTGATAAATACCCATAAGCTTCATGGGAGCATGCAGGGACGTAGTTTTAAGTAGGCGCAGAACCCAAATCGACCTAAAGTCTAATACCAGTTACCCAATAATCTTTGTGTCGAAGAATAAGTACGATAGCAATTTGCTTGTCCTCCACACTCAGTCTTAAGGTGCTTCTAATCCTAGGGATTGGTATTACAAAAATTTAGAGTCCAAAGCCTTAGAATAGCGAAAGAAATGCGCAATGCTGGGGAAATGTGATCTGACAGGCAGATAGGCCTATACGTATTAGGCAATCGGTGCAAAATTGCTGGCTTCATGAAACGGGGGATTCTTGGACCGCTGTTTTACTTGCACTGGCAAAAACACAATGAAAAAAAAAGGATTGCGCGTCATTAACAGCAAAACACAATTTAGAGAATGAATATTACTCAACGGGACAACGGCATGTACCTCTTTCTTCTCATTAGCTTTGCCTCCATTTCAGGGTTAAAATATTAAGAGCAGTCCCCTTCGCACTTTGGGTAACTCTGATTAAAAACTTTTGAACAGGAGGAAAAGGCAAATACTTTTTCTTTGCCTGCTGTAACTGATTATGTACTTTCTGCTATAATCCAACTATCTAAAGACTGTTGACATCAGTTCTAAGAACATACAATTAAGTTGCATACCTAGGATCGGTAATTCCAGCCACTAATGGTTCGTCAGGTCCAACTGTGTAGAACTTGGAAAGAAACTGGATTCTGTATGTATGGCCCACGCGTTAGGCTGAAAATACCAAAACTACTGTGTTAAAAATTGTGTTATTTTCGTTAATTTAAAGCGAAGATAAAGTCTGAAGTGGTCCTCGAGTCCATAGTATCTAGTTATAATTAGTCGACTGGTCCCGATTAAACAACATATTTGCATTAAAATACTGAATAAAGAAGTTAGCTATTTTATGTACTTACTTATTTAGTACAATTTAGGGAGCAAATTCCTCAAAGCTTAAATCTAACCTGAACAACCATAAAAGACGTAGCCCCGTCGGTTTAACTTCCACTCGAGGTATTTCAGTGGTTCCGTTTGCCAAGCCCAAAATAAACTTTGGACAGAGGGAGTTTTCGAATTTAATCAAAAGAGTTCTTGTACAAAAATTTATCTAGTCATCTAGAAATTTGAGTAGTGATTAAGTCGGAAGCAAGTGCATAAACGGAAATTGAACGGACCAACCACTTCAGCACTAAAGGAAAGATACGCTTGTGAAAACATAATTTGGAAAATTATATTATTGTTTTTTTTATGGGTGGCAAGAACTCTACGCAAAATATTATGATTTTGACAGATTAATAGGAAATAATACTCAACTTGCGATACCATTCAGAATGAATTGTGTACATAAGAATGACTTCGTGATCGGTCCCTTAGTAAAACAAAACCCATCTTACAAATAACATACCGCCAAACCTGTTTAAGAATCGCCGTTGACTCGGAACAATTACCAGACAGTGGACCCTGGATGGGGTAAAACGTTAATAAATGACATTTATCAATGCACCTGGTAGGTTAACACAATATGCAAATATCCACAAATCTCTATACGGTAGTTTGTGGCTAACATGACGACTAAAACATTGACCCACTTTAGGTACATCTCAAAATTCCAAATGTAAGTTCTTCCATCATAAATTAGTTTTAATATTTTCCCAAAGATGCAAACGTGCTCTCCACTTTGTGCTCAGTGCTTACGTATAATCAGAGATTACGTTCGCCGTTCTCTTTGGGAATAGATAGCCCAGAGAACTTGAATGTAGATATTCAGCAATTGTATTCGGTAAGTGAAAGGAACTTGTTATTCTCCATTACTGTTACGCTTCTTAGGCTTTATTCCGTAGAGCATGGCTTGGTGTTAACAAAACAAATTTTGTCAAGAAGTGTTTCTATGGTGCACATATTTACCCTTTATTCGACACTTTTAAATTGATTGGCGTGAAGTACAGTGGTAGTAGATACCAACCACACCGATTTTTGGCTTCTCAGTTGCTTGTAAAAGTAAAATCGATACAACATTAAGCAACTACAAAACGATTCTGTAGGTGTACCATATGAGATATAATAATTATGACGCTCAAGAAACACTTCTTATATAACCTGGTAACAACAAGTTATGCTTTACGTGATAAATTAGATCAAACGTAACGGAGTACTGGTAATATGAATGTATGTTCTTACATGGAACACTTACCAACAATTTCCTCTAG
Organism: Ophioderma brevispina; assembly: GCA_023653785.1. Taxonomy (NCBI): domain Eukaryota; kingdom Metazoa; phylum Echinodermata; class Ophiuroidea; order Amphilepidida; family Ophiodermatidae; genus Ophioderma; species Ophioderma brevispina. Next base: position 62,795 of record JAMKCH010004019.1, read on the forward strand.
TCATACCAAGCTAGTATAATTCCACTCTTGCAATTGCTAATGTCGACACGGTCTTTTGAAATACTTTAATTCACGCAGTTTGAAGTACAGGTTTAAATCTAAATTGCTATTAATATATTAAAACACTAACTTCTCTTGTTTCATGGAAGAGAGCGCCATGGTTGACAAAGTGCGGGAGCGGTAAAAAGCATCTCTCCTAGAGAATGACAGACTGTTCTGAATTAAATTTCTATGGAATTAAACAGGTCATAAAAGGGAGAGGCCAAGACCATCTAAAGTAGCTTATTGGACCACCTGGGGGGGGGGGCAAAGAGGATTAACCAGGGCTACCTTACAATTACATACACGAAATGCATGATGGCCCCTTCTGCATTCCTTATTTTAATTGTAATATATTACAAACAAATAGGAGACAATTTTCCACTGTGAAATGTAGCGTTTTTTAGTATTTGACCCGTAGAAGCTAAATTTAACCTAAATTTGACCTACAATAAGGTTTTAGGCTTATGAAACTCCTTAAGGGTAAAGTCAAAGCAGATAGCACCACATATACATTTTTTAATCTTGTGATCATACCAAAATTTTGGTATGCAATTCAAAAACATGGACCCAATTTTCAATTTTGACCCCTGTATATCTTTTGCGAGCACTAGCTCACTTACGCTACCCCTACAGAATGGCCATCATACATTTTCATGTAAGTCATAGTGTGAGGTAGCCATGGTATAAATCCCTCTTTGCCCCCCCCCCCCCCCCAGGTGGTACCGACCCCCGGACAACATTGCCTGGCTCACCCACTAGAAGGGGATTTGTTGAGGAAAATGCTTAACTTCAGCTTAAAGTCTGACTCAGAGATTTCTGAATATAATTTTTTAATTATTATTAAACAATTAGTCAACTAGAACTAAAGATAGTCACCTAAATGCTCAATTCCAAATTTTGAGATGAATCGGAGTTTCGTTTCTTGATGCAGTAAAATTTAGGTGTATATAACAGTGCATAGAATACCGTGTATAATGTGAGTTTTATTGTTGCGCAGCATTCAATATAAAGTATTTGTCTAGGCAAGGTGCTTCCAGTTTTATGTATGTTGTGGGTGATGCTTCTTATGAATCCATGGTTACGCATCCCCGCCTTTTGTTTAGTCGCGTGCCGTCTAGCCAATCGGTCGCGATCACCGCTCAGCTTTTGTGTGAAACCTCTTGGGCTGTCACTTGCCTATACCGATTCATTCGTGGAGGTCACGTCAAAAGGTTATCGATATACTGCAAGTAATGTAAAACGCAATTTATCGGCGTCATATTAGCGATTCTTCGTAGAACTTAGTCAATAGTAATTCAACTGGTTTGCAACATGGATCATAGTTTAATACGAAGAGCAAGCTATATGTGGTTTTAGAATAAATATTGCGTTGGTCACTGTGCCCGCGCCCGTCCAAAGTATATTCACGATGGGGGGGGGGGGACAACCGCAATTCATTGCTGAACTTTGTCTTGAATTCTTAATTCATTGGCCGTTGTGTTTAAGTATTGCTTCGTGAATCTGTA
>JAMKCH010004020.1:0-34626 GCA_023653785.1 Ophioderma brevispina
GACAATTTTGTTTCACACCACCTTCCTAAGTGCTTTTTAATTACTTTAATTAGAAACACAGATGAGTTTTTACGTTAGACATTGTATAACCATTTGTTTTCATCATGAGGGATAAGACATGGGCCCACATACGAATTTTCACCGAATATGAAGTGTTCGAAAATACTGTATGCTTTAAAAAGCAGAAAGCCTCATCATTGCTGAAGCGTTACCTAGATCTAACTTTATTTTTTGCATTGTTTGGTTGATTCATTAGCGTTTTTCTTTTTTTTCACCATTTTTAATATTAAATTCTTTTGAAATTGTTATTTGTATTTTATTTATTTTAAATTTATTTCCTTTTGTTTCCATTGTTAATTGTTTCATTACTTCATTCCCGAACTTCGTGATTAAGCTGTGTAGGTTGTTAAAAAGAAGAAAACAAGTTCGGGGAAAATGAGAAAAACGCAAATAAATGCACACTTTAAGGTAACAAACAGCTCAACAAGAACAAACTAAATAACAACAATAATAACCACAATAAAAAAATCAAACTTTGACCATTTCGAACCCTGGCCAACGGGGAAAAATAACATACGCAAAGCGCCTTAACCGCTCCGCCACTGAGGAACTTGTCTTGTGACTTAAGTAAATCTGCTCCATTGGTCACAAGCTTATGGAAGACAAATTGACACGACCACTAATAACCAGAGAAGATAATATTTCTGAGATATAAAAACGCGAACCAAATTACTCAAACACTACAACATGAACATTTTTTCATCTCCTATCAAACAATAAAACATTACATATCTCTAATGGAATCATTTTCACCATCAGTGAAAATTATACAGGCCCTTTAATTTCCAAAATAACGTACACATCACCACCTTACTAAGTGTAACCCCTATTTACGAAAATGGACTATCCACATGCAGTCGATGACGACAACAAAAGACTAAATTTCTTGAAACCACTTGTCTCACAAATCGTCAAAAATTCCACCTTTTTTCGTTCACAAAAAACAAACAGCCCTTTCGGCCCTGGAGAGACTTCAACACATAACATATCCAATTTATAGCTCTAAACTCCACTCCCTCTATCCAAACGGTTGACAAGTTCAAATTTTCTCACAATGCAAAAGGCAGTACCTACCCACATACGTGCACATTACTGTCTTCTGACGGCACATTTTTGGATTTTCAAAGTAGACCAATTCCCAATATACAGACTAACGTCTGATAATAATTAATCTGGTTAATAAGCTGTCAACACGTCGGGCCAAAATGTTTGCCAATCAATTACATCCCACAACCTGCAGAGCTCATCCTTGACAAATCGCCCATTCTCTTTGGTGGGGCATCTGCTACACTAATATTATTTGTTTTATGTTTATTGGATGATGAGTTTTATGTCTTTAGCAATTGTAATCTTCACAAACATACACAACCTTTCACATTTAAAAAGCCCATTCTATGCTTTGTCTATAATTTCTTGTTAATTTGTTAACAGTTTCTTAACGTTCTTTTTGGTAATATAAGTCTATTTGCTGTTGGTCCTTCACCCATTCAACAGTATATTTAACCTCGTGGCCTATATTTGCTGGATCATTCCATCACTGTTTATTAGCGAACACCACTACACATTATTGCAAATGCTAGGGAGTCTCAAGTAAACCAACATATTGACTTAATGCCTTGGTCCATTTGCACACTAAGTGGAAGAGGTTCATACCTTTAGTCGGTAGTGTGGTGGGCAATTCAACATGTATCCTGCTAACCCAGTTTTCATTGCCACAATCCACACAGGTTCATTTTCTGAGCTAATGCCTAGCTACATGGTTTACCATGTGTCAGGTTCCCAATTCGATACTTTGCATGCCAGGAGTTTGATCTTTGCCTTCCAATATTCCCTGATGGTGTCTGGGAGACTTCATGTGACCATGAACCTTGAATACTTGGGATCAAATCCAGGTTGGATAACCTTCAGTTGCGAGTTATGAATTGGGTCGAGTTATGGCTGGAGTTTGCAACTTCTTGAATGCGAGTTGAAATTTTCGAATTGGAAAGTTGTGAGTTGCTAGTTGGATTTTGCGAGTTGACATTATATGCGAATTGCAAGCATCTCAATTACGAGTTGCTTTCATCCTTCTATAAAACTGAATATTACCAAATTATAGTACTCATGGTTGATTTTACCATCATTTTCTTGCTTTGCTCAACCAATGTCACCCCATACAGCATACCTACAAAGTTACAACTGAAATTAAAGTTTAAAAAAAAAAAAAAATATGACATAATGAAAGGACCCTTGTTTTATGAAATCATTTCCCATTCCACGGTTTGAAACATGTGGATGTTTACATCTGTAAAACATAAACAGGAAGATTTCCTGGGGGGGGGGGGGGGGGGTGGATGTGGCAGTTTGTGGCAACTTCTGAACAAAGGATGTGACATTACTGCCAGCATTACCACCTGGAAAAGCATGTTGTCATCAGCTCAAGAACAATGCTATTGTTATTCGCTGTAATCCCAGAGTAATCATCTTTCACTTGCCAAGATCAATATCTTAGTACAAGCCGAAGTACAATGTCTGAAAATCCCGGGTATGAATGCTTTTGAATTGTAAATTATGCAGGGATGTGAACACCTTGTTTTCTGTTCCAGCCCCCCCCCCCCCCCCCCCCCCCCCCGGAACTATTCTGTTTTTACAGATGTAAAACATCCAAATTTTTTCAAAATTTTTTCATTGCCATTATGTCCCTTTAACAGTGGTTGACATTTTTACTTATGGTTTTTTTTTTTGTGATTAGTAAAATAGTTTGAAGGGGGCCCTTTATAGCTATTTATTAAATCATTTTGAAGTAACTGCAGAAATATTTACAGCAAAAAAACGGGTCAAAATTATAAGTTGTCTATTACAGAGGGAACAGCAGCTTTAAAAGGGCCATGGTCCAATGGCTGTAGCTCATCCCAAGAAACCAGATTTTACTGGGAGAGTGGCCAAAATTTGGATCTGACTAGCAAGCTATATTTTCTCACTTACCCGAGTGAATCTTAGAGGTTAGAGGATGGTTTGTGTGGATGTTATGAGCAAAAATGTGGCCCCTTTTGGTACACCAATATTAATTTAACGCGCAGGTGAATACAAAATCAGGTTTAGCTCCACATCAATAACAGGTTGAAAAATCGGCACAAATTTACAATATGCTGAAATGATGGCTCCAAACTTTATACCCGTATTGCTTTGAATTGACATTACTTATAAATTACTTATCTACTATTAATATATTATTATACTAATTAATATAATTGACCATACATGTTGTACTTAAGGGGGGAAGACCCCTTTGGGGCGGCTTAAACAAATAACAACTTTAAATTTAAATTAAGGGAAAAATTACAGTTTATTGCTTTTTATTTGACACAAATATTTTTTTCAGTTTTTTAATTTTTTGTTTTTGGTTGAGTTTTTGTTTTTTGGTTGTTAATTTGCTTTTTATCCCAATCTCCATAAGGTAAATCTGTTGAGAAATCAGGGTCTTGCATGCGATGTCATATCGTAAAAATTCACTTTGGGATATCGGCAATTTAGTCTAGAACACTGTGTGAGGTTAATTTTAGAAATTGCTATTTTACTTTCATGATGATTTAGAATTAAGTACTTGAATTTTCACAAATAATGGTGGAAAAAAATTAGTAGAGATCAATACTTAAATACTTCTTGAGATAAATATTTGTAAAGTGGAAAATAGTAAATATCGCACTTGAGAAAACAATAAAATACATATAAGAAACATTATAAGCAATTTGACTTACAAAGCCACCTTTTTGCAATAACTTTGAACGGACGCTCGATGTTGTCAAACAAAGAGCAATTAAAAAGGTAATTTTTCCCTTAATTTAAAATTTAAAGTTGTTATTTTTTTTTAGCCCCCCAAGGGGTCTTTCCCCTTAACTCGTAGACATTACTTGGAAAACAAGATAGAAGAATTTGGCGTTTGATATCAACATACAGTCCCCAGTATTATATATGTAAAAACCAAATTTCTATTTTATTACCATGCGCAATTTATTTAATTACCATTAAGGGGATTTTTAAGCTTTGTGACTTGGTGTAATTGAGGGGAAAATTACACCAAATTGCCAAATATCACAAAATTTAACATTCATCACAAAATAATCAGAATTAGTGAGACGAAGTCTCACACTTAAAGTTGAGGAATGGCTCTTTTTTCTATCATTCAATTTTTTCTTCTTTTTCTCAACTCCACTACGTTACCGCAATCATGGATCATCTTCACCCGAATGGTTTGGAATAAGCTTTTCTGATTTAGTCAAGCACTGAAGAGTGCATTTAATAAAAATAACTGGAAGGCAATACTTTGACAAGCTAGACTGTGACATTTTTTTTGAACATTCCACTGTTTTACTTGCCGTATAGGCATAGAAATCTGAAAACAAAAATAAGTGAATCCTCGAGGTGTAAAGAAGGAAATGAATTTGTTGGCAACCAGTGAGGTCTGAGCGAGGTTATGAATGATTATGCATAATAGAACTATGTCTCAGGAAAAGTTCATATATCTGTTTAATTTCAAATTATTTTTTAATATTGTTATTTTATTGATTTTTTAGTTTTTTTCTTTTTTTTATACTTATATGTGTTTCGTTAGATGTCATTGAAAGCTTATTCCCAAATTTGAGTTGATTCTGATTGGGTTTTTGTTTTGGTGGTGATGACAAACTGCTTGTACACATTGCAGAGGCGGCACAAGGGGGTGGAAAGGTGCGCGACGCCCCCGAGATTTCAAAAATTTAGGAAAAAAGGGGTTTTGCCCAAAAATAGGGGGGCATTTTGTACTGTTCGCCCCCCCCTAGATTTTACCTTGGCGCAGCCCCTGTCACATTGTCCCATAGACCACTGTAATTTAGCATGTTTATGGACAGATAATACAAAAGTTAAGAATTCTTGCAGAGACCATAGAATTTACCGTCAGATTAGGCACAATTACGATACTTGGGACAACGGTTCAGATGATACAAAAAATGATCCTGGATGACAGCAAATGGTTTAGGTAAATTGTTTAGGGGATCTGACAGCCCCAAAATTGTTTAGTAAGGCTGGGACAGCTGTGGGTAACCCGATCATGGTCCCATTTTCAATGATATTTCTCCAACCTCCCATGGAAGGGCAATCACTAAAAAACATTTGTGATTACACATTTTTAATTAAAAGCCACTATCGATCATTTTTTTTTTTCAAAATTCAAAATGCCCAGTTTTGTCTCTAAAATTGCTACATGGTAGTGTTAGGTCATATCAACAACTTATCAATTCCCAGTTCTTTGTGGAAAAAGACCCACAACTACACTCATTTTAAAGACGGTCCTTGTTAAGATGCCATTTACGACTGTTTCCAGACCCGAAAAAAAGTCGGATCCTGACTTTTATTATTAACAAAGCATAAAATTGTCACTGCTTGACAAATACAAATGGTACGAGCTTAGCACTTTCAGGGTCTTCAAAGGAGCACTGGCAAACTGGCACATTTTCACAAAAAATTGAAATTTACTTCAATTTGCCCATTATAGTCTACGGCCTTGGAATAGAGATTACCTTTTTTCAGATAAAAATAACATACTCAAAAAACAGATAGGTACTTTAATAAAAGTTACAACAGTTCAGGTAATTTAATAGGCCAAACTTTTAGTTTTCCATAACTTTAACATCAACAAATGTGTATATTACATGAATACAGCGACTAGTACTCATTGATAGTAAAACCAAAATGTGTTTGTGTGTGAATGGGTGGGTGGGTGAATTTGCCTGTGGGAAACGTGCCTGGCCCTACAGCATGCGTTTTCTTGTGTTAAACGCCATTCCGTGTCTGATGGATTAATGTCGCCAGGCCGACATTAAATTAGAAAATGTTCTGTGTAGCCCCAGAGGGGACGCCGATTTTGGGTCTTAATCATTTCCGGTGAGAGGATAATGTATTAAAAGCCTTTACAATGCAAAAATATAAATTGTAAAAAAATCTTGAGGGTGCACTATTTTCAAATGTGACAGTGTCCTTAATAAAACAATTTCCAAAACAGTGCTTGGGGGCCATAAATCACCAAATTGGCAGATATCAGCAATTTGGGCAAAAATGTGCTAAAAATTTTCAAAGTTTGTAAGGTTCAAAAAAACTTCACGTACCACCCCCCCACAAAAAATCACTTGTCCCCCATTTTCCCCCCTAGAAAAAAGAAGTCTGGCATGCCACTAATGGTATAATGAGAAGAATAGGACCTTCATGTGAATCAAAACCAAGTTTTGATGACGGGACCAAAAGCTTAATAACAGCCATAACCTTTACTTAAGGCAGTTTTCAATGTTTATTACCGATAAATGCCTGTAAGTTGTATTAAAATAACACTTAATCCCCACTATTCTTAAACACCCACTCTCTCTCTCTGATTAGTGCTTAAGGCTGAATCAGAGATGTTTTTTTCCATGATGAGGGTGCAATCAATTTCAAAATAAATTGTTTTTGCATATACATACTGCTTGCCCATATACTAATTCAATGTGTGAAATAACTAAGTTCAACTTGACGTTTTAATGCTTTAGGCCAATGAAAGTTCCCAGTGATGGTTTCCCGTAACAGTTTGCACAAATCATACTGAGGCAATTATTTCATTTTTCATTATCTTAATTTGCAGTAACAGTATTCCACCAACCTTCAGCATCCTCTAATAGATGATGTGACATTTGTTTATGGTAGGCGCCCCTGTTGGGTAAGAGAGAAACGGCAGGGCAAAAGACCTAGACTTTGCATGGGGAAATTCTGGTTTTGCTGGAACTTTTGTTCGAATAAATAATACTAAAGTTCTTATCAAGCATATAAGCTAATGCTACAGCTGCATTTTGTGACCATTTAGATCAGGAAGATTCTGCAAGTAATTATAACCAGATTTGATGTGGTCTGTCACAGAAAAAATACTGTAATATTTTGCCTGCCAGAAAAACACCAGAGGCGTTCTGAATGTCAACAAGTGACGTCGTAGGTCACATCATTATAACCTACAAGATTTGTCAAACATACCACCCTACATTAAGAAATGACTTTGAAACTGTGATTTTTGTTAAAATTACTAAATTCAATCAAAGTGGGTCACAAGAAGAACCCTTGATATATTTCTTTAAACTACAAAATAATGAACCTTTTTGGGGGTTCAGCATCTCAACGCGGGCAGAAAATCATAACGCGGGGGGTTAGGGAAACATAAACATCGACTTTCATAAGCCTTAATAGAAAATCAAACTTGTTATAAAATTTGGATTCAGAATTTTTGTTATTACACCGTATATCCTATGGCACGGTTATACTGCATTTTGTTTATTTGCATGAAAATAAAATCTGATCATCGCAATTTGGATAATTAAGATTTTAGGTGCCTATCTGTAGTTCTAGATGATAATTTTATTACTGCCAAACAAAAAATCTATCTTGAATTTCTGAGTCCGCCTTATATTGCTGGTCAATAACCCGCTCACTAATAGCCTCATACCCAGAAACAGATGTACGACGTGGTCATAATTTGGACAAGGATTGTACCGCCTTTCTTTGCTGCAACAAATGCGCAAATCAAAGGTCAGCGATGGTTTCAGTGTGTACCAACCTAATACACGCATTGACGTCATCTCAACACTTGAGATCGAACAGAGTATAGGGCCATGTAGGACTGCCCCTTATAAACTAACATGATTAAGACAAAAATCAAATTCTTCAGAGCTCATTACCATAAAAAGCAACATCCGCGATGAAAGTAACTCGGAATGTAAAAAAAAAGGAGGTGTGACAAAGTTGAGATATGGTGAGGAACTCAAAGGAAAAATGCTGCAACATACACAAAACTCTACTACAATTGCCTCCATGAATCATAAACTGAAATAGATCCCTTTTTATATGATTTTAAGTGCTTTCAAATTAGAGAGGTTTGATGTCATTATTAAGTGCATCCAAATTAGGGCCCGGAAGTTCTATTATTTGAGCTACTGATTAATTCCAAATAAAAAAAAAGGGCTTTCATTGTTTAAAAAAAATGTGACAAAGGCAATGTGCAATTTCGAAATGCATTTGGTTTTAGTTTGGAAAATGTCATGTTGAAATGCAGGTTTTATTAAATGTTATTGTATTTTTGACCCACTGCTTTTTGGACATCACTGCACCAAAGTTCCTTTTTGCATTTAAAAAAAATCATGTGAGCAAGTGAGTAAAACCTACAAAAAATTATGTGCTAAAAAACCAATTTTAAACAGCAATGTGCACTATGCTTCTGAGACAAACTTTTTGTTTATTTGGCCCCCCCATAATCATGATTTCAGATCTCCAATGAAGAAGTTGTTAAATCCAGCGGGAAGTAAATCAATTTCAATATAGTTTGTTATAAAATAATTTGTTACGCCATAGTTCACATCATGGCATTTAAGTCAACATCAAACACAATGGTGTGCCATCAATCTACTTCCAAGCACTTAATCTGAAGCATTAGTTTGGTGCTTTCTACAGAAGATAGCACCAGGGGGGGGGGGGGAGCACTGACCATTGGAAAGAGTACAGCTTGTGCGGCCCTTAAGAACCCCTTTTTGCGTCTCTCTCATTAGCAGTTCCAAGCCCCCCAGTGTGAAAGCATTGAAGCATAATTCAGTTTTAGGGTCCCCTTTTCAGAAAATTTTGGCCGCAGGAAGCTGACTTTAGCCAAATTGGTGCTCCCAAGCCTGCAAAATCTAAAAATTTAAGTCCCAAAGCCCTACTTTCGAGACCAAAACCAGTTCACAAGCACCCAGTGTGGAAATCGTGGCCGCAATCCCTACCTGAACAGTGAGTGCCCCCAGGACATTTTATGCCATTTTAAAGACAGACCAACAAATATAAATGCAGGCTTAATGGAAACATCAAGATAAAACACCACTTAATATTAAAGGAGACCCTGCACTAAGAATAACTTATACAATATACGCTATAAAATAATATTTAAACACATATGATAGTTTCATGGATAAACGGGATCATGCTAACCCACAAAAAAATAAATACAAACATTTGTCTGAACATGCGCTAGTTTGAAATTGCATAGGTATAGGGATTATGTAACGTTTTATGCGATACCGGACAGCACAGTAAATCATTACACCTTAACAGGTGATGCTGTCATAATGTGTATTTCAGATTGCCGGGATGACGCAAGTGCGGCCGTATTGCATAACATGTTATACATAGCGCCAATTTTTAAATAGCACATGTCAGACTAATGGTTTTAATCAGTATGATGAATATAATTTGTTTTGCGATGAAACCAACTCGATCTGTAGTCATAATTATTTTATAGAGTAATTGTATAATATTATTTGTTATACGGGGTCTCCTTTAAGTGTGAAACACACAATAAGACCACTTTGTACCGCGGAAATCCCACTGGTGATATTGCACACAATGCTGTTAACCATGAATTAGTTAAAAACGCAAAAAAAACAGGAAAAAAAAAACAAAAAACAAAAAAGGGTTTTTTTTAATTGGCATTGCATACTTACAAGTGGAACATCCCTAACGTAAGGCAGGGAGTAAGTGTTATTTGGGGCGGTTTGGGGGAGCACTGTGACATTGGAAGAAGTACAGCTATGTGGCACCCTTAGACCCCCCTTTCCGCATCCTCTCCAGCAGTAAGTGTAATTGGATACTAGATGAAACCTTATTGTAACCAAATTGTGTTACAAGTTTCGTTTCAATATCATTTATCTAATTGAAATGAACAGCAAGTAAGTTAAGCATGAAATCCTCATTCTAATCGTACATATACAATCTCGCCAAAAGTGTTGGAACACTTTTATAGGCCTACTTCAAACTGCCCCCCCTCCGCCCCTGGACATGTGGAATCCTGAAATGTTTGTGCTTGCCACCCTACAAGAAACCAACATTTGGATTGGGGGGGAATAGGGAGGGGTGTATGGATGAGAATGCTCCAAGCCCCACCAAAGTGACATTTCCTAATTCCCTTTAAGAGAATACGGCAAAATAATCGATGCAAAACGGAGCAGTCGTGTTCCAACACATTTCATCGAGATTGCAGTCTTATTAAAGTTATTTTTACATCTTCCCTTATATAGAACAAAATAGACTCAAATTAAAACTTTATCAGCACTTCAACATTTTTTATTGAGGTCCCTATAATTGGGCATAAAGGCACTTCAGAAAACGAGCTAGAGCTTCATACAAAACTGGGAGGCCTTATAACATGACTCATCCTGTTTTTACTCCAGGGCACTTGTGGAAACTCTGTGAGATTTTGGCCAAAACTATTCCCCTGTACTCACATCGCCTGGAGTCATAATTTTGGGCCAAAATCTCATAAAACCTTCTGTTGCCCAAGGTGGCCCATACTGACTACAATAGTCAGGTAAACCTTCATGTGACCATACAGTGTTTGAGGTATATATACAATTTTTTGCTGAAAATTATAGATTAGGGTGTGTAAATTAAGAATCTGCCGGTGTCACCCGGCATCCTTGGGCATTTTGAGAAATCCAATATGACGTCGCCATTAATATATATATATTTCAACCCTATATTATCAAACTATGGAGTTAACTAGATATACTATATGAGCCAATGAACAAGTGCATTCACTTGTACCATTAGTCATACTTCAAATTCAAAATGGAAGCCAATCCAATAATTTTACAATATGCCCTCTACAGCAAATACCTGCGATAAAAATAGACTTGAACCTACTTAAGGTTATGTTGTTAGACACATAATGTATTTCTGAATTTTTAAACTTGTAACATGGCGTCAATCAATATGGCAGCCAAACACTTGACATCTTAAAAAATACTTGACATTCGCCGTGTCCTAATCTGGCGCGCATTTAGACGCGCCTAACAGTGTATAAGTGCGTTTTGTAGTATCGCGATAATGCTGCCCCACATCGATAATTTACCTTGGTACTTCGAGTTTAAAAGTAAATAAATCCTTATTATTTGCAAAGATAGCTTTTCAAGGACTTGGATTTATGTGGTATTCTCTCCCAACCAGGATCCCAAAAGTCCCAAGAGAGATATCATTATCAGAATATACTTTGTTGCTCTCTGGGTCCAGATGTACCCACTTGGCCCAGATTGTTTAGCTTTATGTTGATACCAATTTGTTATATTGTACTAAAAATGTCCTTCCCCTTTTACTACCCTCTGCTCCCCTTTTAGCTCCCCTCGCTAGCTAGGTTCATTCATTCATCCATTCATATTTTTCTTTCCATTATTCTATATAGCACATACAATTTTCATATACATAAAACCAAATGTTTTTTAAGTCAAAAACACTTCACATAAAAAGAATTCTCCCAAATGTAACATCTATTCTGAGACAACATGCATCTCATTACATGTAAGTTGTTAAGCTGTGCAATCCCCTGGATGGTGGTACCATTACAGCAGTTTCCGGAACGTTACTGTGCACCTCTTCCATGATTTTACGATTACGTTTTGTGTGAAACCCTTACTGCATGCTGGCATTTGTAAGTGCCGCTCCTCCCGTTGCGTCCTTTCATGCCTTTACGAAGCTGTCTTGTGTGAATTTCGCATCCCGAACTGCACTGAAAGGGCTGGCTATTGCTACCATGCGACACCATGTGACGTTTGAGATTATGCGGTGTAACTGAACATTTCCTGCATATCATTGCATGTTAGTTTGTGAGGATGTTGTGCAACAACATGTGACTGTAAATACTGGAAACCGACCAAATTTTGCTTGACAGACATTACATGTGTGTTGCTTAGTGGTCTTTTATATTACTGGTATATTATGCTTTATGCTTGTGCATAATGTTTTGTTAAATTAGATGCTGTATGAAAGTTTTGGAGCACCCGGAACAGTCGGTTTCACCTTGTCTGCCTTGTGGTATTTCCATATGTATCGGAGCGGACTTTTACTGCGTATTACTTTTCCACAGAGCTCACAGGGATATGCTCTCGGTTTATGAATAGCTTCGTGTCGCCGTAAATCTCCAGAAAAGATAAATCCGCATCCACATACACGACAGTGAAAATTCTTCTTGCCATGAATGAGTTCATGGCGCGACACATATCCTTCGTCATAACATTTTCCGCAAACACTACACGGACGTCTGGCTGGCTCGGCCTGGTGCTTCTGATTTGGTGTCCGAGTTTCCTTCTTGGCTCTTGAGGATTTGTTTGCGCCCACTCTACGTCGCCTTCTTACTGTCATTTCAGTTACGTGCAAATCGTCTACCACTACTCTCTTGCTTGCATTACGTGGGCTACGCCGCATATTATCCACCCTTTTCTTGATTGTGCTACTTCCATGCTGCCCCGTCATTTTAGTTTTGTGCAAATTATCCACCATCATTTTCTTGATTAAATCCCCCTCATGCTTGTTGGCAAAAATCAACCAGAAAAATTTCTTGGTGCAAAATCTGCAAGGAAACAGATCCCTTCCTTCATGTGACTGTTCATGGGGCTTGATTGTGGCTTCATCAAATTCACACCCACAAACACGACAAGTAAGCTGCCTTCCCAAGGATTGTCTTCTTGACTTACACCGACATGATTTATAGTTGTATGAATGGGTTCTTGCTAAAAGACGTCTTCTGTGATTTTGTAGATGTAGTAAAAACCTTGCAGTGTTATCGAAAGTAAACCTTCGTGAACAATAAATGCACAGATGATGTCGGGCTGAACTGTGAGGTCTCCGCTTTGGTACCACTTTCTGAAGTCGCAGTGCTATTTTGTGGTGGCCAGACATGGATGGTGTGGTCTTTGGATCAACACTACCTCTATGCTTGTGAGATGTGGCCATGATGATAGACTCTTCTTACTTTGGCTCTATTTTGCCAACTAGATTCCTTTTGGAGCATCAACTAGTACAAGAAAACAAATCAAAACAAAAATCTTAGAGCATTTTAAAAATGTGAACCAATTGAGCTTGACATATTTCTTTCAGAGGCATTCGCGGCAACAGTTGTGGCACTGGGGGGGCAGGAAGGTGGGAGGGGGATTTCCCCCATAAATAGTGGATTTTTGGTAAAAATCAGCGATTTTGGGCCAAAATTTGTTTAAAATCTCAAAATTTTGGAAGTTTTACCCCTCCTAAAATTTCACTTTTACCCCCTCCCAAATTTTACTTTGCCCTTCATTTGTCCCGGAAAAGGAAGTCTGATGCCGCCACTTCGCGACAATGGTTGTTGCTGACCTTTTTAATATTGCGATGACCATCTTTTAAAGGTGGGTGACCCGATCCAACCTCGTCCCCTTCACTTTACTCTCAAAATTGAGATTTTGGTATCAGAAGAAAGTTCATTCTCATTAAACCAGCAAAATTTAAAGCACAGCAAATGTTTCCTTTTGATGCGGTGTTTCCGTAACCTTCTCCTGAACACTCTGAATTCAACAACCTTTACAGCTTTATTCTGTTAATTAAGGTTATTTAATTCATAGCGGTCGAGGGAAGGTAGTCAGCTAAACCTGGTCAGGTTACGGAAACACCCCTTTTGGTGTTAAAACATCTCCAAATGTGGTCGACCACAACCCCTTCGCCAGCAAATGGGTCAGATCTGACTCACAGAGAAAACAAAGTATATATTGGGATCTGAACTGGTAACACCACATAATCCAAGGTTGTGTGTTGCATTTAGACAACATGTATAATTCCTTTGAAAAGCCACTGCAACTAATAAGGATTTATAGATTGGTTGACTGCCCATGATTTGCTTGTCTTTGCTAACTCATTGTCTGCTGCACAGTTTACAAAGGTATAGTGTTTATACAACATTCAATCATGGAGTATGGTATTATTATGGCTCTCCCCTGCTCAGAACCCTTTCCCCCCACCAGCCCCCCCCAAATGAACTGACTGTACAGTGTCTATGGAGAAGGACCCAAATTCACCCCCTCAGAAGATGCCTCAGCACCCCTTCTGCTCCCCCCTCCATTTACAAAGGTCTTGTTATGCCACTGGCTATTAAAGCTATGCACTATGGCTGATTGAACAGTCAGTAAAGGTGTTAAGGGGAGGGTGTTATATAGTATCCTCATTTTGTGATTAAAAAAATATTTTATTTCTCTATTTTACTGGAAAACAATTTTCATTGAGAAAGTACTAAATTTTATCATGCAAAAGAAAAAAAAATCCCCTGATGATGTAAAAAATGCTTTACAGACTCTTGGTTTTAAAATAGGCAGACATGCTGTAAAAACTCTTCTGGAGTTTAAGGAGTGCTTTAGGAGTGTTTTTTACTCCAGCACCTTATTACACTGGATTGGAAATTGAGGCATGCACAAAATCACACCACTAAAGTATTTCAGGAGAGCTATTGAGTACAATCACACTAGCATGCTTCAAAACCAAGTGCCTGGCTTTAGAGATCATGTTAGGGTATTTTACAAGTCATTGTGGTTATTTCTCATGTCATTAAAGAGACACTAGCACATTTGAAAAATAGTGCACCCTCAAGATTTTTCCAAATTGATATTTTTACATGGTTGTAAAGCCTTTTCATATACATTTGCCCTCACCTTAAATGACTAAGCCTAAATCAATGCCCTTTATATGGGTAAACAGAACAATTTTATAATAAAATAACTCTGGTGTCATTTATTCAGCAGATGAAGAAGAAAGACATAATAACACATGGCAGAGTTGATTCCCAAGGCATCCACCCTGTTTACCGATCTGTGACCTTTGTGGTTTTAATATCAATGAGTATGATCTGATATTATGTAATTGACACATTTGTTGATTGAAGTTACAGCATACAAAATACTGTTTTTCAGGTAAATGTTACATTTCTCTAAGACAGCAATTGTTGACAGCAATTTGTTGACATTTCTCAGTAAATTGACTCCTGACCTCCTATTGTTGAAAACATCGAAGACTGAACATAGTTACTGGTATTTGGAGCTGTGCAATTCTTCCTTAAATTTCAGGTATGTGGAATGCAACATGTGTAAAACAAGATGATTTGTGAGGTAAAGATGTTAAAGAAGATATTGTGTTGGTGTATATCTTGTGTTGTGTTATATTTTTGGTACAATGTCACCTTAAGTTTTGCTTTCCTAAGAGAGCTTTTTTCTTCAGGCAACTCGTCATAACTAGATAGTCAATGATAGCAACAACAATGCAAAAATTTAAAGGTCCATGGACATGGACAAGACTGAGTAGACATTTCTTCAATTCTCACATTTTCATACCTCAACAGTCAACACAGTATCCTGATCATATCTAAATATAGATTTTTAAAAGTGAACATCGTGAAAGTGTTAAATTTCAAGGATACCCAAACTGAGTGGTTCTCCCGTTTTCGCGAAAGCGTCGCAATATGCTAGAGTTGGCTTTGACCCGGAAGTGACGTAGCTGTGACGTTGTAGTAGGCATTTGATTTTGATACAGAGAAAGAAATACCCCCAGCAATAGCTGATCAAAACCAGAGCATCAATGATGCAGAAGCCTATCAAGTGATGGTATTCAAAGAGGACAATGTTATTGTGACACCCTTACTTTTATTTACAATGGAAAATACTATGATGAACAAATTAACTTGGTACAAAAAATGTTGGTAATTAAGAACAAGGTGGTTCTCAAACCACAAGTCTTGCCCCTCTTTGTGATCACAAAATGTGTAACATTTGTATGATGGGGTTAAAAGATTATATAGGGGTCAATGGGTGTCATTCTCTGAACACACCCCATGAGTCAGTGGCTTTTCTGACCAAGCTAGGCTGGCAATCGGCTCAATTGTTTAGGCAGAAGAGAATCAAATTATATAACTTTACCCAACCTGACAAAATACCCCTTTAATTGGCACACATGAGCTTTGACCCAATCGGTTAACACCCCATATATCGGGTGCAACCGCTGACTCGTGAAGTCAGCAGTTGAATGATTCTTCTAGCTGAATTTGGTTTCAATGCATATGACCTTTGAATCCAATCTGTTAATGGGTTTTGGGCAGGGTTCGCCAGTTTCTTCCACAGGCGAAAAAAAACCGCGTTTTTTTTCCGCGTTTTTTTCCACTTGGAAGAAACAGGTTTCTTCCAGTTTCTTCTGCTAAAAGCGGAAGAAACTAAAAAAGTCATTTAAAAATTTTCTAATTTAAAGCAAATGACTTACACTTTTGGTTTTATATCATACAGTGAATGAAATATAGTGAAATAATTTAAAATAACCATTCAGGGACCCCCCTACCTACCCCAACCCCACCCTAACCCCATGCAATTGCATAATTAAACTCAAATTTATTCACAAGGCCTAAATATAAAAAATTACTAGAAGAAACTGATTCTCACTTTTAACACCAGCAAGGCCAAGCAGAGACTCTTTGTAAGGACTTGAACATCTTCAATTTCTTTAAACAAAATAATGTTATAGTCGCCCTAACCCAGGTTCTCCCACTAAGGATTACAACAAAAGAACACTAATGGTTGCTACTTTTATGACTTGTGTTTTAAAATTAACAAATTGGCCATACATATTTTAACAGCTTTTTCATTGTTTGCATCTACAATTACAACTGTGATAGTATAAATGTGCACATGGAAAGACTTGGAAAATGGGTTACAATCATCATCTGTATAATGTGATAGCAATGCAAGTCAAAACAAAACTGAACAAATTTTACTATATACTTGCAAGGTATATACATGCTATAAACTTGTAAATTAATTTTGAAAAAAAAATGTTTGTAAAGTAACTAAAGTAGCCTTGATGATTTGAAGTGCAAAGCAGATGAATATGGTGTAATTTAGTTTTGTTGTTCATAATAATTTCTTTATTTCTTTCCAGTTCTCCAATTTTTCCAGTTTCTTTCCCAATTTCTTCCGAAGAAACTGGAAGAAACCCCTTTTTCCAGTTTCTTCCATTCTCCGGAAGAATAGGTCTTCCGAAGTTTCCAAACCCTGGTTTTGGGCCAGTGGATCTTCTGACCAGATTGGTTGATTATAGCAAATTTATCTGTGACAGAAAAACAAATTCATAGATTTTAAAAGAATGCCACCTTAAAAACAGTGTATAAGGTCTTGTGCATTCCCGTTTGTGATAAGGGGGGGGGGGTCCACATGGACCCCCTCTTGCAAACCACTTGTGGCAGGGGAATTTTTAACAAAAAAACAAAACTCCAAAACAAACACAACAACACAAACACATAAACAGGGAAATGGAAAAACTGAAAAATCAGTGGTACGGATTCAAAATAGGTCCAAAAAACCGGATTTTTGCAACGAGCACCCAATTTCCCGCCAAAAAATGAAAACACCACTTTCCTGAAGGACTTTTCCCAAAAATTTGGCTCATAATCATCAATCATTTACATTGCTGAAAAAAAAAAATTAAAGTTACTCGAGTACGATTTAAGGGCCCAAACAAAATTGAATCGTGCCACAAAAGAATTATGTAATTAGCATAATACCGCCCATGGCCGATTGAATTTTTTCCACAAAAATATGCGCAACTGATATTTAGGCAAACATAAATTTTGGCAAAAATAATTGACCATAAAAAATGGCACACAACAAAAAAAAAATGTGGGGTCCACATGGAACCCCCCCATAAACTTAAGTGTATTGCCCCAATCTGTGAACCCCCCTAGATGAACTTGGACCAAGGTTTCTTCTGACCTAATTTGATTGAAATTGGCTGAAGAGTTTGGGCAGGAGGAGAGAGAAACAAATGCAACACTTTAACCAAAATGACCGGACAGACATAAAGACAAACAATTTATCTGGTTTTAAACACTATACTAACTGTCTGAAACACTAGTAACTCAAAGCCATTTCCTATTTGCAATAATATAGGTTTATTGTTAACAAAAAGCTAAAGGGCAGACAAAAGGACCCACTTTCACTTTAGCTAAATTAGCCTAATATGTATCGTGCATGCAGGCAATTTTTACAGGCATACCCACACATTTACACACATGCATACAACCAAACTAAAACACATACATACACAACACACATACAAAATGGTTCTTGATCTTGCTCTGGAGCAAACAGATGTTATAATTGTTTAATTCTTATTTTTGACATTGTTTACAACCACAACAACATGTAGACACACAACCCAGGCGGCGAAGTTCATTAATGCTTCGTTACTGAAGTTGGGGTTTAGAGGTGCGAAATGTACGTTACACCAATGGCGACATATCCGACTAAAATCGACTCGCTTGGCCATATCAATTACTTTAATCTACCAAACAGACCTATACACCTTGGCAGATAGCTAGGAAAACGCTATTTTTGAACAACTTTTTCATCCAACAAAAAAAAAAAAAAAAAAAGGGGGAATTGGTTGGATGAAGAAATTTGAGAAAAAAAGCACTTCAAATTTGAATATTTTAGGGATTTTAGTTTTAAAAATGTGCCGTGACTTCATCTCTCCGTAGCAGACCACTAGTAGTTGTTTGCATGAGAAACAAGAGGTACAAGTAGCGTAGTGGATGTGTTGTTACAGAGATGGACTAGGATAGATTTAGCTCGTCACCCATTGCCGAGCCCGAGCGGTGGATTAGTTGCGATTTTGTATTTGAAGCAAGGCTGGGCTAGGCTAGGCATGCATGATGATTTGATGATCACGTATGGTGTTATTGTCGTGATTGTAAAAATAGGCTAATGTTCAAAGTAGTACCATCGGAGTAGAGAGTACCATATACCCATGATAATGTGTAAGCATATAGGACATTTTTTACAGGAGAAACTTACTGGGGCTATCTACACGAGCAGATCAATTGTGGCCAGTGGCTTGCATGGTGTTGTATTACATACAAGGAGTATCGTGTACTGCACACGGCACAGGCCCCAGCGTGATACTTCTGGCGGTCTTGAGTTCATGATGGGTGGTAACGTATAACGAATGACGTGACTCTGCATAGCTTTAGCATTTCGATGGTTGGCTGCCTTTATTCACGTGGTGTGCAATGAAAAGGCCCCTCAGCGCTGTGATTGCGTTCTAGGGTGCAAACCTAACGCGCGCCAGTTGACGTCAGTCGTCACCTCAATGACGTCGCTGCACAATGTAGGGAGTGCAGATAGGAACACGCGTCTATCGCGGTTTCTATTTCATCACACAGTGTCACGCCTAATAACGCGCGATTCCATTTCGCACTGACGTGCACGCATTACGCGAATAGATTTGATTTTGTCACCACAATCATGCTGTAATGGCATGAAATGTGCATCGTGAACGACAGTCCAATGCACGTTCACAAACATCTGGAGCTTGGAAGTACCACATATGTTCTTATACATTAATGCGGATCTGGTGCCCTGTTGTCGATAGCCCCACTGTATTGTTTTGGTCTTACATTTCCTTTGCGAACATGACATCTGGTTGTCGGGAACATTCCGCTCAGTGTTTCTGTTTCTACGCCTGTATGACACGATTTTGACGCAATCGGTTGCAGGTTTGACGCGGCGCGTGATGCACTACGATGTGGAGTTAGAACAGCAGGTCTCGTCCGGACTCAATTGGTGTGGTTCCGAGTCACTCAACTTGTATCATGCCGGTGGACTCGGGACTCGGGTCCCATTGGACTCGCACCTCAGGGCCCCATGCCATGGACTCGGAGTCGCCGCAGACATCAGACCTGCTGGACTCGTACTAAATTGACCTCAGTGGACTCTGACATTCAACCAAAAACTACAACACACAATTCCAATAATGGAATACTAGTAGTTTGAATGATCACCAGATACCATGATTTGTTACCTGTCTCAATCTATAAAAATATTATCTATTGTCTGACCAAACTATCTAAATCAGATGAACATGATATTAAAGAGTCCAAATGCACCATTTTCCAAACTAATTGGTGAATGCTCAAAATCAGAAAAGTTTAGATAAATTGGAACTTGAATAGATGCTGCATGTTATTGTTTACATACAAGCAATGCAAGAGCAAAGCATGAAGCAGGGCGGTTAACGCCCGAGACTTGCGGATAAAGCGGTCTGTGAAGATCGTATCGCGTGGAGTTTATAGTGATTGAAGAGCCCGCGCTCTCATTTAGCAGCTGAATTGATGAATGCGCCATGCGCACATAATAAACAAAATTGTGTTGCCTGTCAAAAAGTGGCGCTTGTTGACCCGAACTGCTGAGAGTATGACATTCACCGCCCTCACACAACTACAAACATGAAGAAAGCCAGAGAGGGGCAGGACAGGCAAACAGGGACAAGACACATACATGCAAACACATACACACACACACACAGAGGAAACGTTAGTGGATCAGGAAATTCCAGACCATTGTAAATTGAGAAAGAAAAAATTGGATTTTACAGGGTTTTGAGGGGATGGTATCTTAGAGCAGTCATTGTATCAAATTATACTGATAGGTGCATTGCACCACTGGGGGTTATTATGGCAACTACACAAGTTACATCTGAGGGGAAATATAAAACTATTTTTAAATTACTCATGTACAGAAGTGGTAATTATATTAATGCTTATAACCATTCATTTAAAACTACGAGTACTAGCATATTGCAAAAATGCACAACTGGCAGATTGTAATGAGTGTGTTACACAACAGACATGGGAATGTTGTCCTTGCTAGAGTCTGTGACCCTTAGCTAGTGAAAATAAACATGCCAGCACACGCGGAATAACAAACTAAGGTAATAACTTAGACCGCAAGTGCATCAAGGCTAGCATTATTAACCTATAGCAGCTAGGACCAAGTGATGCTGCATGCCAAAAAATGCCTACTGAAGTCACCTTGGAAATCAGGGCAACAAAAATACAAAAAATACCCCAAAACCCAATTTAACTTAAATTTCAAAACTTTTGATTACATAGAAAGCACCTACGCCCCAATTTCAATACTTGCATAGCTATGATTTTCACAAGAATTGAACCAAGATACAAAAGACTAGTTTCTATGTTTAGTGGCTGCCCTGGACAGAAAATCTTCTACTCGATGGCAAAAGCCTATCGATTGATCGGCTGACAAAAACAAAACACGCAAGTACAAACTTGACTGCTACGCAGACCAACCTGGCAGAATAATAGGAAATGCAATTGTGACATATTTATACCGTTTGTACCTAAGATGTACCTAATGTTGGAAAAGTTACATTCTGGGTAGACCTAAGTTTATACATTTATGAATTGTTGCCTAGAAAAAAGTGACCTGGTTTGTACTAAAATAGACCTTTCCTTTCAGAGTAACCAGAGGGGAAGCATCACAATTACCTACCTAATTGAATTTTCAAATTATTACCTAAAAGCTACCTTTGGAACTTAGAATTTTTCTCATCTTGATTGTGAGTACCTAAAATATACTTTTCTGAATTAGATATTTTTCCAATGAACTTATAACCTTAAATGTACCTTTGGGACTAGAGGTTTTCTTATTTCAAGAAGTACCTGAAATGTTACCTTCTGGGCCAATCACAAGATAATCAAGGATGTCAAGAAACCTCATAAAATTTACAAGTGGTCCATGGTTTAGGAAGTGTTGTATGCTGGGAATAATGCAAAAACAATATTCGAATATTTTGTTGAGCTGAAAGGTGATGTGTACTCACTGTACTGTTAGCTATAGCTAGTGTGAATTGGATTTTAAGATACTTGTTTGAATTTTGGACATCCTGAGTATGCAGTGGTTAAAGGGCAGATTAGGGTGTTTTGGAATCAATCCCACAATGTAATGCAATGTGCCTTACGGTACTGGTAACTAAACAACAGGTCAGACTTAGGGATAAAAAAGTGTTCCAAAAAGTTTAAGAACTACAGGATATGTCATAAGCATGCTAAAATTCCCTAAGCACTAATGCTTGTGGGTACAAAAGGAGCATAGAATTCAGGATTTTATGTGTTCTAAATAGGATTTTTGTGGGATCACATGACCGTTGAGGTGAAAGGACATCGCCGATAAGTGGAAAAGGAGGCCCTCTATAATCATAATAGTTATATTTCACCATCAATTTGTGTTGGTGTTTAACAACTACTTAAACTGTACGCAATGTTTTTTTTTTAATCCCCCAAAATACACTTGTATCAAGAAAAAATAGAAAAGTCTGAGAAACTTCAGGGCATGCGTCCCCCTCTGGAAAAAGCACAGCTTGAAGTATTCCTCATTCCAATGACCATTTATTACTTAAATGAGAAAAGGAAGATGTTTCATACTGCCCTTTGTTATGGAGCGTGTAAGTGACGTCTATACATGCCTTTGTTTCTTTAAAACACTACAAAGAGGCTACACGGGCCCAGCCCTTAATACAAACCCAATACATTAGCTTATGCACGATTGGATTATTACTGTCCTTCACACAAAGGCATACTCCTTTAAATCTCACATGGCCGCCTAAAGCATGCCCATGACCGCTCTATGTATATCATTAGCAAGCTAGCTAGCACTCTGATGCTAATAAAAATCACAATTCCATGGCACAGTTTCAATAGCTTTCATTCACATTGTAATTGAACAAATACATCACCTGGTATTTTAGTATGATTTATGATCCCCAGGACATGCATGTCAGCTGTGTTTAAAATGTGCCCATCCAAGGCTTCTGAACTGAGCCCTTGATAAATTAGCATGCCTTACCACATAGTGAGGTGGTGTGTGTATGTATGTAATAGGTTGTTGTGGTTTATGGCAATTCCATTTAGTGTTCAGCCCCCCAGAAAACAAAAATGCATAATGAGGTCCTTTCCCCGCCAGAACCAGAATGCCACTCATATATCTGTTGCTAACTAATATAACGCCCATCCTTGCAAAGCGGCATCGTGTTCTTGGGGGGGAAAGGGTTCATATTTTGAAATTTCATTACCCATTGAGCCTTTATTATAATTTTACATAAAACCGTCTTTTATGGAATTTACCCTACCGACTGAAAGGCCTTCACTAGGCAGTCGACAAGCAGTCGCATAGGCAGTTATTTTAGGCAGTCGATTCATGTAGTCGAAATAGATCTTCATTGCAGTTACATATATGTTATAGCCCTTCTAAGGCTTATGACAAGCCTTCGAAGCTCTATAGGCAGTCCGTTAGTTCTTCCCACACCAATTTAACAGCAATTAGCTACCTCATTAGGGACTGCCTATATGAAGCTCTTAAATAAGCAGTCGACTGCCCATCCTACAAAGCCCTATATAAGGCAGTCGATTGCCTACGAAGCTCTATAACTAACATCAACTGACTATCTACGAAGCCCTAGATAGCAGTCGACTGCCGATCAGGAAACCCTATATATAAGCAGTCGACTAACATCTCTGAAAATCTGAGAATCTGCACTGAACCCCCTATTTTTTTGCAGAGCATCGCCCCTCATAGGGCAAAAAAACCAACAAAAAAACCGGGATGCTGTAGATGTATGAAAATGGCCTTTTTACGCAGGAGGTGCCCTGTAGATGTTGAAGAATGCCGGTAACAGCAGGGCGCTGATGCGTCGAACCGATGCTGTGGTAATTTGGACTTGCCCCCCTGCCGAATTTTCGATCCGAGTGGGAACAAATTTGGGCACCCCCTCTATTGAGAAATCCTGGATCCGCCCCTGACCATGGTATATTTACAAGTTCCCCAATAGGTTACCGTGTCGAAGCTGACCGAGTCAGCTGGACGGAATGCCGGGATCCACCTATTTTTTGCACCACCTTGGCGTTGTGGGTCCGGCGTAGCATGCGGTGTGAACCGAGGAGTCCCTGAGAGGCCAAGCGTACACACGGCCATACGGGAGCATGAGTGAGGAAGATACCTAGGCCGCCACATTACACGATACCGTACCTCCCGCCTCGGTCACAGCGCTATCAACGACCGCAGCAGGTGTCGGGTTTACACCAGGCAGCAACCATGGTTTGTTTGGCGGTGGAATAACGCCAAGCCACAGCAAGGCCGTTGCGTTGAGGCCAGTGTCCGCCACCGACACACCACCACTAGCTGGAACTGGAGTGTTCACCGTAGGCTCAACCCCTGGGAAAGAGCCTGAGTGAACCACACCATCAGCAGGCTGCCACCCTGTACCTCCCGGGAAGTACTGGGTCGGCCCGCATGCTAATCAGGCCAGTGTGAATTCCCTGGGAAGACTCTACACTGTTCACCTGCATAGCCTCTGGGACGGTAACTAGGTGGTCACGTGAGAACACCGACGAACTGGAGCCCCAAGACCTACCCCCCCCCCTATTTCTTTTTCATTTTCTTTTCCCACATGAACAATTTGAAAAGTTGTATGGAACTAATCCCTGTCTTACCGCTTAGTGTGTAAGGGGGTCCACTTGACCAATTTTGTTTTTCACTTGCCATGTTTAAACACTAGATTATTTTTGCCCAAAATTATGTACTGTCTAATTTTCAGTTACGCATATATTTTTGGTGGAAAAACATAAAATCGGCCTGGACATTTTAGCAAAATAAGCATTTTTGGTAGCGCAACTTGTTTTGCCCTTAAATCGTACTGGAGTAACTTTTTACTACCGGTATATTTTATTTCAATCAGAATGTAAATGTATCTATGTTCTAATTAGGAGCCATTTTTTTTTTCTGGTAAAAGTTCCTTTGGGAAGTGGTTTTCCATTTTTCGGTGGGAGAATTTTGGTGCAAAACACAAAAAATTGGCTTTTGTAACGTCAGTTTAATGTGTGTTCCACCGTCCATAAAAAAAACCCCCGTAAAAATAGCTAATAAGCCAAAAAATAATTTTGCGAGCTAAGCGAGTAAAAGTTGGGTTTTGCCCTCAAAAAGTAAAAAAAGGCACCCTTTTTAAAAATCATCCCCTAAAAATCATGGTTATGGGCCTGACTCCCCACCCTGATGTAGTATCAATTTTTGATATAAGTTAAAAGCTGTATTTTTCTCTTTGTCGTCCTGAATTGAGCCCTCAACATCCATTTCATTCACAAGATTAAATTTAAAAAAACAGTTTAATTATGGTTAACTATCAATATTTAGGCCCCAACAAAAAATTGTTTGATTGTCCATAGATGACTTTTTAGAGTTGTCGGTCTGGGTCGGAAAACTTTTCTTTTTTTTATGTCAATAGTAAACTCTATTGAAACATTTTGTTTTGTACTTATAAGTTATCAAACACAAAAATCCAGTTGATTCTTACTCAAAAGATGTTCTTTGTACATTATGACACCACCTAACATGCTAAGAAACTGTTTACACATCATCTTTTTTTGAGAAAGTGTACATTGAAGAACAACAAAACCTTTTCTAGGAATTTTTCAAAATTAGGATCGGTATTCTTTTGCACAGTAAAGGACAAAAAAACTTTCCTGGTTTTTCCAAATTTGGGGTCGGCGGATGAGGACAATCAAACCTTCTTTTTTGGCCTTAGCACAATATTGAATAGGGTTTCAATTTGCATTATTGCTATACCGTCACAACCGCACGTTTGTTCCCCACGGTACTTGATGGGCATGCGTGCACGTGCCAGGCTCTCATATTAACAAGAACACAAAGACAAAACAGATCATGCACCTTTAAATCGGTACACCGTATTTCCTTTTCCTCCTGTTATGTGGTCATATTGATGTATACCATTCCAACTGCAATCAGTGGTTTTCAGAGAGGGGGTAAACCCCTTTATACATCAACCGGTGTGCGCAGACTCAAGTTATATCCACCTAAGTTTCAGTCGGTGATAATAATCTTTTCATTA
The DNA here is from genome assembly GCA_023653785.1 of Ophioderma brevispina. NCBI lineage: Eukaryota > Metazoa > Echinodermata > Ophiuroidea > Amphilepidida > Ophiodermatidae > Ophioderma > Ophioderma brevispina. The sequence goes on from JAMKCH010004020.1 coordinate 25,636, forward strand.
TATTCCACAAATATTTTATCACAACATGTGTTTCTATAGTTTTGTGGACAGAATATACAATTACCATGCTAAAGCAGAAGCACTTTATTTAGCACGTGTGGGGGTGATTATCAGGCTGTACGGGATCACAGCATGCTCCTTTAAAGTTGAGTTTTATATGTTAACGTTTGGAACAACATCCAACGTGCCTCTAATACACCAAATACACTCATATACTGGTACATACTTGGCCTAGCCTAGAACATCCTGCAAAATTCAGCAGGTTTTGCATACTGTTATATCCAAATGTTTTCTAAATTTTGAGCCAACTGCATAATAGTGTAATCAAAATCTTACATTTCCCTGGTCTGTAGACAATTGTGATCCACAAACAACAGAAATAAAGCAAATGGCTTGAAAGACACCAAATATCATCATTAATTGCTCCCAGCACTTGCAAGCTGCCATGATCCTCAGCAATTTGAAATGGCAGTTGGATGTCATGTGACATTTGCAAATTAGTGTTGACCTGCTTATTTAAGCCTTCAATATGACTGCTTATTTTGAATGTATTCAATGCCACTTTTCAAATATTGACTGCGCTATTTTGAATTTGACGATGAAGGCTTATTTCTAATTTGTCTTCTACTACTTTTTTTCAAAGATCGACTGCCTATTTTGGTATGACTACATGTAGAGACCTTCGACTACTTATTTTAAACTGCTTTGACCGCTTATAATACAGTGAATTGTTCTTCGACTGCCTTTGACTGCTTAATAGTCAGTTTTTTGTGGTGGACGGGTATGTAAAGTGGATTTTTTAAAAACCGGCACAAAAGTTAACTTCTGGACTGTTCCCTTTAAATGCGGAATGTTTTCAGTTCATCTGGTCTCATGAAAAGTACAGAGGGCGTCCTCCATTCCTGATCCGGCGATGGTCCTTTCCCAAACTGGTGCCTTTTGGGATTGACTCAATACACCCTCTGGGTCAATGGTAAGTGTGGCACTTGTTGTGATGCATTATTTCACATAGGCCTATATTTTTAAGCAGAGGAGTACAAATATTCATTGCATGGTTTAGGAGTTTGTATGATGGGAATTACTGCCAAATGCAATTCGAATATTTTTTGAGCTGAAAGGATGTGTACTCACTGTGCTGGTAGCTATAGCTAGTGTGAATTGGATTTTAAGATACTTGTTGTTGAATTTTGGACATCCCGAGATGCAGTGGTAAATGGTAAGTGTATGGCATTATTATTGATCATTATTTCTGATATAGGCCTATATTTAGTAAGGGCAGAGGAGTCCAAACTATTCATTGCATGTATAGGTGTCGGTCATAATGGTGCAACCATTCACCCTAAGATGTTGAAATTCAGGGCAACAAATTGATTCGTCTATAAAGCTTCTTGTCAGGAAGCTGATATAATACCTTGAAAAGTACTTTATACACTCATTTTTAAAAGAAACCCTTCCGTGTATGTGCCTGCAACAATGAAAAGGAATACTTAAAGTTTAAAAGGGGCATTTTGTGATCCACACCTCATCCCCTGGCTTACCTAAAAGATGAGGATTTTATACATCAACCATTACCCTTATGAATAATAAACATGTGTGCTTGGGGTGTTCAAATTCAATTTATCTGTTTTTTTACATGAACTTCACAATTTTGTAGGCTGTCCATCCACTTTCATTGGGACTTTTGTTAACATCAACTTCCATATTGTGGATGATACTTTGTATGAGCAAACAGGGTAGTCGGACTAGAGTGGCTTTTCTGTGGACCCTGTATCAAGCATTTTGTTAATTCACACACCATACCACAAGAATGAAATCAACTTCCAGTTAGGGAAAGGTTTTATATTTTACAAACTGGAAGGACAATGTTGGCAACATAGCTCGACTGACCACATTGATCACAGAGAAATAGATAAATGTCAAAATGTGAAAAAAATATGAGCTGTGAATCCACAAGGGTCTAATATTTCGGGTTTTTGGTGAGAAGTATAACTTTTGAAATTTACATTTGCTACATTTTAAAATGATATAATTTGTTTACATTTTCAAATTATATATTTTGTAAAGTTCCTCAATTCCAAGTAAAATTTATTTGTTTTGTGTTGTTTCTTGCGAACTTAAAATGTCCACATCTCAAAATCACCACCAAAAAATGTCAGTTAGAACCTTGCAATTCCACTCACAAAAGGTTATTCCTTATAACATCAAAACGAAAAGTATGTGATTAAAGAGTGATAGGGCAAATGATAGGTAGAAAGTCATCCATGGAAATTTTGAGTCTTTTGTGAGGGTTACACAAGCTTACACATCAGATTTAGAGTAAAGATGGGTTATCTTCTGAATCTTGTGTAATCCCAGCCCCCCCACACACACACATTTTTGTACCTCTATACTTTTTTAAATAGTTAGTTTGCTTCCAATAATTAGTAATTAAATAATAATGATGTGAAATATTAAATAAAAGTAGAAAAATTCAATAAATCCATGGAACAGAAATAATTATTATAATAACTATTTTGGAAGCAAATGCACTTCTGTAAATGTGTGTGTGTGTGTGGGGGGGTGTTCCGGGTCACTTGACCAAGGCCAAAACACTCAAAAACTAGGATTCAAATTCCTGAATAACTAGACAATCCACTGTGAATTGATACAAATTTAACAAAGTAGTTATTTTATTGTGTGTTTAAATCATCTCATTAAAAATCGATTAGGTATCAATAATCAAAGATTTAATCTATAAGAAAGTGTTAATTAATGGAACTACTAAACTTACTACCTGGGGTGTGCCGCGACGCGGGCGGCAGCGAGATTACAATTACGATGCCGAAATTGCAAAGAGTCCTGGCGAATATTCCAGCGCAAAATCCAATTTCCAAGAGTGGGACGTGTCCACGGACGACTTGTCCTTACTGAAAGAAAAACAGCTCCTAATGACTCCCTAAGCTCGGAGGGGGTGTCGGACGAAATATAAAGTTCCAAAATGTGCTGTAGATGGTTATCCTTGGATAACTCAGAAGGCCCGAAATATGGAAACCGAACACGCCTACACAATCGGACGAAACTAATGGAGCTGAGACTACTAGACAAGTCCACGATATGGGAGATTCGTACTAGACTGTGATTGCTGTCACTGTCAACTTGGAAACTATGCTAATAACTGGGAGCACGATGTTATGAAAGAAACTCTCTTTATAACTTGGAGTAAGATGGTGTGATACCTCCCTCATCTGCTCTCACAAGGGCTTTATATATCCTCTCAAAAGAATTCTAGAAGGATCTAGTCCTCTCTATATTAGTCATGTACTAAATATAGTCCATAACAGCTAATTCTGATTCAGCTCAATGTTCCCTGTAGTAGAATGGTCAAGCATAACCACACACAGCACTGGGCTGTAGATGCTAGGAGGGGGTGCCCCCGCCGCTATGTCATCCAGAATTTTCCCTTGCCTTCTAATGAAATCACTAAGGGGCAGGTACATTTCAGAAATTTCCCCGCTTTTCTGAGCTCTGGAGATCTTCTGGTTCCATCTATTTTGCTTTAGCACACACCAGTTTTCGGCACACAAAACCAGGTATATTTTGTACGTACATTATTTAGACTAATTTATAATTTTATGTGCTAATTTCTACTCCAAGTGAAATGGCTGATAACAGGGGGGGATAGAGAATTGTGCAGTGCCAAATTGTGTACCTATGCGCATTTCAATAGGAATAAAACCCCAAACAAACTCGTCTAAGCTCATCTTCATGGCCAATTCATTCCATTGAAAAATGTCTGGTACACATTTGGCAGTCCTCTTTGGTGTTAGATTGCTGTCAAAAGAACGGCCCTCTCTTGACTGCGTATACCTTGCGATCAGCTAATGAGGCGACATGGGTGGGGCTTTTTACTCCCGCAACTTGCTCGGACGTCGCACGCGCCAAGCCAATCCAATAATTATAGTCCGTGTCCTCTACCTCTGTGCAGTGATGTCAGCATGAGATTTGTTTAATCGCAATGAGTAATCGCGCGCGTCTAACTAAGCACGGCTCTTTTACGCCATGAACAAAGACGGGCATTTTCTTGACGTGCAGGCTGAAATGTTATACATCACTGCACATAGGTAGAGACCTGACTATTATAGTACCGTTGTTATGCCTATGCATGAACTGATTCAAAAGCCAATCGAACCCGCACTTCCATGTTTACGCAGATACCCCCATTTTGATAAGCCGCGGGCGTTAAGTCGAGCTGAAACCACATGAAGTCGAAGCTGAGTGTGTTCACGCTGCAGTAAATAGCCTAGTGGATTCGCTTTGCTATTCAATAAAGGGTGTTTTATCCCTGTTTAGTGTTTAGATAAACATTTACCTCTGAAGTAGTGAGGTAGAACGGGATTAATTTTTGAGCTACGGTAAAAAGCATCAAATTATTCTACCAAAAGAAAAACGGTTCTGTGCTACTTATCTACCTCACGTTGACGAAAAAAAAAATCATAATTTTAATGAATTGTTAACTTATCCACCACACTTTTTCAAAGATAAATGATTGTTTTTCGTTTAAAATGAGTTGTTTGCCTTTTGGAATACGGGCCATGCATTTTAAATTTGTGGATAATATTGCAAACGGACTACTTGATTTGCCTATACCTAACATTGGAATTACATTACTGGGAATTACTCTCAATAAATATAATCTTTCCATCGATACCAAGTATATTCCAAATGGCGGGGGTGGGTGGCAATCATGGCTACTTTTTATCCACCCTAATAGGTACTCAAAAGTACCTTTGGGGTACCTTTTAGGTACATAATAGGTACAATTTTAGTATGGACGCCTTGTGGAACAAATGAAGGTACTTTTTAGGTAGCATTTAGGTATAGATACCCAAAATATACTTTTTTATTGGGTACCTTTTAGGACAAACATGTATAATTTAGGTAGGGACTACTTTTAACATACATGAAGGTACGTTTACTATTGATACCCAAAATGTACCCTTTATCGGGTACTTTTAGTATATGAGGGGTACGATCACTTTTGAAATTCATATAGGTATCATTTAGGTACTTTTTTTGGTACATATTCGGTCCATACCTACAAAGTACCTTTCACCACTTGCACACAAAGTATACCTATGGTAGGTACATTTTAGGTATAAATTATGTATACAAAGTGTACCTAATTATGCCTAAATGTACCTGATACTTGTTCAAATTGGACATTTGACAAATAGTTACCTTTTTGTACCTAGATTTGACCAGGGTAATGTGAATTTATATAAATTCCATGCTTTTTACTGCATCTAGAAAATAATCTTACTGTTTTCCTTGAGTTAAGTCTTCCTCCTCTTTGTCTGATCAACTTGAATAAGTGGCGGTCCTTGTTGCTGTTGCTCGCAGTGTTTCTGTCACCATGCCAAAGAGGCTTGAACTACTGCATCTTTGGTCAGGTGTTCCACACGATGAAAGTGCTCCATTTATTAAGGAAGTTTGATGGCTCAAAATGTTTCTCACACACTAATTCAAGAATTTTGTGTGACACAGCTGGAGCGATGAACTCAGGTTTTGTTAAGCGGACAAACAAAACACACTCCAGGTATCTCTCATTATCGGTCTCTTTTTCTGTGAACTTGAATAAAGCTATATTCTGTATCTGATTCTCCTTGTCGTTTATATGATTGCTAGCACTGCTGTAGCTGGTGCATCTCCGACAATAATACACAGCACAGTTATTATCATATTTTAAGGCCCCAACTCAAGAAAAAGTATGCCATAAATGATACATGACGCATACCATAAGTCAACTATACATGTTTGTTAGAACAACTGGGATACGTCACAAGCGTGAACTGGTTCCATGATGACGATGAACGCGTGGGCCCTAAGGCAAGTACAAACAATCATTTCATTTCCGGTCATCGCGGCCAGCGACGAAAACACTTTCATTTTGGAATTTCCCTTCAAGGCTTGTCCGACCCCCATGAAATTATGTCCAATTTTTATCCCAATTCTAAATTTCTCAAATTCTGCTTCATGCAGATTTTGCATTTGATACTAAACATATTGTGAATAAACCATTTTTGGGTGGTATTATAGGTCTTTTTTAAAGCGGGTCCATGGACCTTTACAGACTCCCTACAGTGGTAACAGTGAGTCAAAAAAAACCCACATTGCAGAGAATAAAAAATAATTAAAAATAGTTAAGAATTGTTTTTTGCTCAATGTTTGCTAATTGTTTAGAAGGATAAACAGGCTTTCAGAAAACGTTTATGGTGTCATTGACCTTTGGAGAAAGAAGTTTGCCTATTTTGCTGAGAGATTCAAAAATCCTGTTTGGGGGCCGATTTTGAGCCAAACAAGGTGCATCGCTTACATAAAGTAAAATGGTCTTCCAGTGATTTGAGTACAATATGTAACCACCAATTATTGTTGGAACAATATAAGGTGTGGAGAGTAATTGAAGGTTATAAAAATATCCATAGATTACAAAATAAAATGCGGAATAAAACAATGTTCAATTCCTAAATAAGAAATTCAGGATAGCTAGTGTAAGACCAAAGTTTACTTTGGTTCACAGAATTCCATGGTTTTAACCTACAACGCACTTGGGGGCAAAAGTGAAATTTTTTTTTAATTAGGTTTTGTATTTTGCTTGAAAACAGCAGTGCGATAATGAATTTTAAAGGTTTAATTTCCGATTTATTTACAAGAAACTTCAGCTTTAGGTCTTCTAAGCATTTTATGGACGCTGAGTATACTTATTTGTGCAAAATAATTTACCTTAGAGATGTAAAACAAAAAATCTCTGTTCATGAACTGCGACATTGATATGGTGATTTCAATAACTGACTCTTATGATTTAAAATGGTAATTTCCTTTTTTTTAATTTTATTATTTTAAATGATTAAGTTTTTTTCTGATTAACAAAATAGACCATTTTTATTCAAACTGATATTTTTGTCGAGAAGACATCAAACAATCTGAAATTGCATGTGTGAATTGTCTTTGCTATAATGTGTTGTGGTACACGTCGGGGTCAGTCTCTCCGCATTGTATGCTAAAATCGGCCAAATGACTGTTTGGGTCTCTCTCTGCAAAATTGACTTAGTTTCTGAACCCAAGTCAGAAAGACACCAATAAAAATCTTCTGATATCCTATTATCTCTGTAACAACCAAAGCAAACATTGAAGCAAATACGTTGAAAACCTTTGAAGAAAAATCTTTCCTGAATGTAGGGTTTTATTGACTCCCTGATAATGATATGTAATGATTGAATAAGTATATATCTCATGACACTATATTGTTGGTGTGGTCGTTATTTTTTTTAAAAAAGAGGAACACACTGGCACATTTGAAAAATATACTCCCTAAATTTTTGAAAATTTATGTTTTTTGCGTGGTTGTATAGCTCAATAGCTTTTATACATTATTATTTATTATTTATTTTATTGCAAGATAGTTTATTAATAGCGCCTTATGCTATTGGCCTCTAAGCGCTTTTCACAAGTGTCGCTGATCACTGTGGCTCACCATCCCATAAACCATTAGCATCATTTCAAAGGGATGCAGCAGATCGAGGATCAGCGCTTTCCCTTATCAAGGCAAACATACATCGATATAACCATCGCAGAGCCGGGACCAGCTCCCAAATATCGCATGTGAAATCCGAGACAACCAAGGCGGTTAATTTCTTGTCCAGGAAATTACAAGACAAACGAATCTCACAGGCTCGAACGCACGCCTATACGCATGGATGACCACACTGAGTTTCGTAGGCGCTACCTGATTGAGCTATCCTTGTCCGCTAAAAATAAATGCTAGTATTTATATAGCTCTTTATACAATTAAGTCTCACGCGCTGTACATTTATTCCGCTGTCACTAGGATAAATCACATTTTTCCATATTGAAAATTCGGCACAATTATCACGGCGCACACTATGACTACCCCTAACAGCTCCCCTTTACACCTGGGTGAAGTGAGACAAGCGGGATAATAAAGTTCTTGCCCAAGGACACAACAGAACACCGTTGGCACGGCTGGGCTCGGCACTCACATACCTCATGATCATGAGTCCTATCGCTTTTCCACCTGACCACACGTGCCCTTCACCTGAAATGATAGACCAAATCATCACCCTTATGGGTAAACAGATCATTTTATAATAAATGACTGACTTTCCGGCGCCATAATTCACGCAGATTTTGGAAATGGCGTTTGACAACAAGTAAACACAACGCCGGAGAAATTGATTCCCTCGGCATTCACCCTGTTTGACTTGTCTTTGTGATACAATAAAGCCCATGATAGACTTCCAGATGCAGCGCGCGATTTCTGCGCGTGAGCATGCGTAACCGTTGATCTAGGGTCAAAATCCGGAATTGCGGCACTGCCAGTCGCTCCGTGCGACTGGAAGTATATCATGGCTTAAGACGCATACCACGATAAGTCAACTATGCACATAGCCAGAAAACTGGGCTGCGTCACAAGCGTGCACTGGTTCCATGATGACGATCATGACGTCTTGTGGCCAAAGGCAAGTAAAGCGTCATTTCCGGGTCATCGCGGCCAGCGCAAAAAACACACTTTCATTTTCAATTTCCATACTAATACATACTGTGAATAAACCATTTTGGGTATATATTATAGGTAGTTTAAAAAGCCTTCCATGACCTCAAATTGACTACCTAGTCATGATCAATCAGGACTACCTCTAATGTGAATAGTGTATAATGATATGATGTCAAGTGATTTGATTGTTGCATGGTTGTATAGCTTTTTATACATTAGCCCTCACCTGAAAGATAAGACCCAATCTGCAGCCTTATGGTTACACATATCAGTTTTTATTTTTACGCAGTGCGTGACCTTTGTGGTTTAATAGCAATGAGTACTAGCAATTTTTTTTGAATTATTAACTTCTTAGTTTCTCCCGGTTAAGACAAATGCTCAGTAATCGTTGGTTTTGGAACGCGAACTGATAACCGAATAATTTTTGCCCCATATTTGGT
>JAMKCH010004021.1:0-73451 GCA_023653785.1 Ophioderma brevispina
GCGCTAAATCTTAATTATTTACTTGCAAAATTCTATAACATTTTAGGCCCACGTGGCGGAGCGATTCTACTGCTGACGATACTTAGCAACATTTCCGATTGTGAGCTTCTGCAATCATATTTAGATGCCTTGTATGAAGTTTGACCTGGGACCATCAATTTTCAACCCTTCTAAGTGTCAATCATCACCATTTCTATGCGTAGAAAACCAGATCCACTTTGCCTATAAGATATGGTTATATAGCCCTCGAGAAAATTGTATGCCATTAAAGATCTTGGTATCGATGTATCAACTCAGCTTACTTGCCAATTAACCATGTGGCCAAAAATATTACAAAATATAGGATATATATGTAAGGGGCAGTTGGTTTTAATCCCCTTCAAAGAAACTAAGACGCTTCATACTGCCCTGGTCCAGGGTGACTCTCGACTACGGTAGCTGTCTTGGGGTCGTCCAAAGACGGCTAAATAAAATTTATGATGCACTATCCTGACATAGATATAAAGAACGTTTAATCATTCTTGATCTTCTTCCATTAACAGAGAGATCAGTATATATGTTTTTTCCAAGATTTAAATTGGGGGAATATATCTTGATGTTAACCATCGTCCGACCAAGGGATGAATTCCGTGTCTCACAAAACGCAACGAATATGAATTCTAATTGTAAGTTCATCCTTTTCGGTTTATTTTAAGCGAACAAATTGATGTACCACCTTCAGGAGGGTCAGGGCGTCCCGTCATAGTCGGAAGGTACAGGGGGTGGTTGCCACACTTCCTATCACTTACGTCTAAAATGCCAAAAAATGGTAGTTATGTTACTTATGATGCAACTGTAAGCAAATACTGACAATATTGTTTTTTTCGATTCTTTAAGTAATAAATGGTGTAATGCTTACTTAAGTCATCCATTTTGGCCAAATAAATACCAATGCTTGCATAATGGAGAAAAATGGCGAAAACCCCTTGGGATCTATTATAACACACTCCAGTATGACGTCACTAGAGTCATATGTTTAAACTTTTTTTATTATATATAATTTTTTGCAGCAAAGTTTTCCATATGTACCCCCCTTGGCACTTAACGGAAGTGATCTGAGAATATTTAAAAATCACAGAATACCGTTTTATTGCGCATAAATAAAACAAATTTACCGCCGGCAAAGAAAGTTTGTTTTGCAAAACTCTTATTGCCGTCGCCGTTGTTCGGCGCCCATCCTCGTGCGCTATCCAATCACGTGTGCCGTTTGTTAAGCCTTTGGCGCCATTTTCATACTGCCATTTTGTCATTCTCTTTCAGTGCAACCATCGCGAAAGGTCGCCTAAATTTTTAACCCTCCCTCCACTTCCCATGGCTAATGGAATGGTTTGTTTCGTTTTTTTGTGTGGTCCTTATTTTGTTTCAGTATACCAATGAACTATGAATTAATGAAATTGCATTATACTAGTTTTAAATGGGTGTTTTTTGATGGACAGAGTTATACATGTACGTAAGCCTTTCAATTTTGCTCTGTAGGTTGGTAACCAGTGAGCTGTGTTTGTATGTTAATTTTCGACAGTCCGGTTTTGGCTATTTTTCTACAATTTAAAAACATTTTATTTATTCATATAGAAGAATGTAATGTTATGATTCCATATTGCACATGTATTACAATAACTACAAGTTTTCCTATACTTCCTGTAAATAGTCTCCTGCTAAGTATTATGCATCGTTATTTACCGGGAGCCTTCTGTACTTGAAATATAGAAAACATGATTCATCCATTGGATTAAGTCCGAGGCAAAATTCTTACTCCACCTGTATGTGGAGTGTCCACCAGTATGTGGAATGTCCACCTGACGGGATCTATATGGCAAACTTGCTCTAGGTAATCACCAGGAAGTTCGCTGTACGTATTTACTCAGGCCAAATTCAATTTTTAAAGCTGTTTGTCCCATAAAAATACGATGGCTGAATCCCTCGTTCTCTTGAACCTTGAAATTGAAAAATTATGTGATCCTTCGGGGATGCTGACAGGATAGCGCAATTTGTCGTCTCACTGTGTCCTTTCTTGTCTGGGTAAACAAAGCAATTTTACTGAGATATGTTCACCCACATTCATATAAGTAAACAATGATTAGTAACATAAAAAGTAACCCTTTATGTGTGAAAACAACCAAGTCCAATTGTGGACAATTGCTTAAACCGTTACTGTACAAATCCTATGGGAAAATGACGTGTATTTTGCAACACCCGTAAAAAATACGAAATTCCATAAAACTGCAAGTTTTGGGTTAATCTATGGAAGTTGGGTCTTCTAGAGTAGATAATTATTCAACCACTTAAAAATAAGTTTTCAAATAGTATGTGTAAGCGCCAAAGCTAGTCGATATTTTGCAGTTTTTTCCATTTTTCCGTGTTTTGAAAAGCATGTTACCCTTACCAAGTACAGCACAAATAACAAATCATTTTTTTGAATGGATTTGGGGTTGTTTATGACCCTTCACATGTGAGTCATAATAAAATTTCGTACAGAAAATTCTCTGGGGAAAGTGGTTTCCTGGGGTGGGCGGGGGGTTGGGGTCCCATGGAACCGTTGGGCACTAACGTCAGTGAAAAAACCCTTGGTCACCTTAGTGTGAACGTAAGGACCTGTCCACACCATAGCATTGTGCCTCGCTTTAAGATGATGTATAGTCTGGAAAATAAGCGCAAGCAGACAAGCTCCCCTTTCATAGTCTTAACCTGGTTTTCGTAGCTTGAATAGAATCTGAAGTTTTTATTTTCTGTGGAAATCAAACCACGGCTACTAATCTCAACACAAAATAAATCACATTTATAAACCTTTGTTTAAAGGCAAAGACTTCCATATGTACCCCTCGTATATATTGACATGATACAATGTTATTTTCATTTTGCTTGTTTAACCAAACACGGAAAAACAGCAAAATAATTAACTTTAGTTGCATGTAAATATATGAGGGGGATAAAAAAAAAAAAAATATGGAATCTTGCCTTTAAAAGTCCTGGATAAGATGAGTAATTGGAGTCCTTGCGGTCGTGATCTTTGGTCATTTTTTATTTGTTTTAAAAGCAACAGTGAGCTCCTTGAGTTTGACTGAGCAGTGCGTATGAAGAATAATTTACTGGGTGGCATTCATTTGAATTAATTGGCCCAAAAGGAATGAAAATAATTTACTGGGTGGACCCACTTTAATTTCATGTAAAATTTTTCTTCAAAAAAATTAAAAACGACAAAGAAGTACATAAAAATATGGTGGGAAAAAAAATAAAAATAATTGTTCGTTTCTTTTCTGTTATTACACGCGCTTGATCAGGTAAAAACATGTTAATAGTCTAATAGATGATCCTCTGGTATGCATGCACAAACACGTGTCCAGGTATTGTCTTAAAGCATATGGGGACCCCCAAATATTTTTGATCCATACATTTGGAAAACATTTCACCTGGCAAGTGACCTTGGAATGGGAATTTTACCATGTATATATACGCAAAATGCATGAAAAATACAAACTGTGAATGGACGTAAAGCGTCTAAACCACAGATACTAACACAGTGAAAAAAATTTTATGTTTGTAACTACTCTTTTATAATTTGGCATAATCCAAGGATGATTCAAAGTGATTTAGAAGCAATTATTGAATGTGAATGTTATATAGCTTAAATTCATTTGATAGTCAATGCGAAAACAAAAATATAAAATGACCAATTATTTGACCCTTGGGCAGATTTGCTGCTCGTGTTCAATCATCCACTTGTTACACTTCGCACTGATTAATGACTCATAAGTTTAAAACCAAATACTCTGAAAGTCTAATTGTGAATGATATACTCTGTATGGAACTTTAAAAAATGATAAAATTACAAAAGTTAGTACTTTGTAAGTTATCATGATTCAACAGTAAAGGTGCCCAAATTTTCAAGGAGAGACCAATAAATCCTAGTTTAATTATGATATATTAGGAAGATACATTTCTGAAAAATCATTTAAATTATAACCAAATTTAAACAAATAGAACCTAAAAAGTGGCTTTCGCCTGCATTTGCCACCAAGAAATTCACACTGGACAGGTCAGGCTGCCAATTACATTTTGAGACACATCACTTCAACAAACAAATGGTGTTTGCAGTGCACATCCCATTCACAAGTGGAAATACAATTAATATGATTAGTTCCAGTATGCATTGACCATATTATACTCCGTTAATCGTGGATTTTGGTGATTTATATTATTTATAAATGTAACTTTTGGCACAACTCTAAAAAGGGAACCTCGGTTTATTTACTTGAAATGAAAGGAATAGGAATTCCCAAATTCAAAGAGAAGAGAGGAGACGGAAAGGGGGGGGACGCGGGGGATGGGCAGGGGAGGGGAGAGAGGGGGGGGGGGAGGAGCTCTGTATGATAAGTAGATTGTGACCAGTATCTAAGGTAAATCCCAGTTATGATGCAATAGAAGCTTGCCACAGAATCCCCCAAGTGAAATGATGGACATTCATCATATGTTATCTACGTATTTTTCTTGGGTGCAAAAGATATTTTTTCTGGAATCGCACAAAACAAACGGACATTGCATTTATAAGCAGGTTTGTTAATAATCCATTTTTAAAAGAACTAAGCTTTAAACATATTCATGTTTAAAAATATTTTTCTTCTTTTTCGGTTTTTTTGTTTTTTAAAATTCATTGTAACATTTGAATAAAACAGTGTGTGGAAATTTTGGCAAAGCACCAACTCTGTATATTTATTTTTATGTACAAAGTAACAAATCCTCTTCAGAGTTGCCTACTACAGTGATCACTCCAACGGGGGAATTTATTCTGGCCCAAAGTAAAGCTACTTCAGAGGACATCAGCAGCATCTGCCGCAGCATATGCTAATTAACACACTCATATATTAATTTTGTTTTACCATTATAACAACCTAAATAAAAGAAAATCATTTACTCTACTTTGCTCCTTTGACAGTTTATTTAATAATTCTTTTTTTGGTGGAAGAAAGTCACAATTAAAAAAAAAAAACAGATTGTCATTTTCATCTTCTTGCATCTTTGTTTAGAATCATAGAAATAATAAATTGTTATTAATTTTCTTGTCGTTTACACACTTTGTATTAAAATTGTACCCAATTCACATAGCAGAACCTGTATAAATGGTAGATGCCGATTCAGGCAGGTACCTGTGATAAACTGACTCATGTATACACGCATACAGTGCGATAAAGCAGGTATTACCAGGGTTGGAACGGGGTTATGTTCCTTAAGGCTGTACACGAGTATTTCCAACCCTGGATTGAAATGTGGATAGCGACATAACAGGTACACAAATCAAGCCAATTCGTAAGCTCAATGTATTTTTGAAGGTGTGCACGTATGGAGGCATGTCCCTGAAAAAGGCACTCGAGATTAAGAAACTCTGTAAACGGTTTCTCTGGAATGCTATTGTACTGGTTGCCAAGATGTCCGCGGTTGCTTCACTGTTCTACTATACAATTACTGTACCCAATCTATTGTATAGAGATCAGTGGTGATTCCCTCATTCGCATGTATAGAGTTGAATGGTGTTTATGGGCTTTATTCCGTATGGGCTTAATTGATTTCTTTCATCCAGTCTTACACCAAGGATATACCAACGTTTCCACCCCTATCTTATTAAATGGAATATTCTGAAAAACGTTTATTTTTTTTTTTTTTTTTTTTCGCTCAGTACGAATATCGGCCGGATTCCGATTTCTTGCTGATTGATGTCCAAAAATCGCGGAAATTGAATAGAATTAGGTGTGAAGAAACCAACTTAGATGAATACCAACTTTTCTTTCACAATTTTCTCCCGACACCAATACCTTCTCTAATATTAATTAAAAACCGAGGGTCTAAGCTAATTGAATGGACAGTTAGACGGAGCAGAATATCATAGGGGCCCTTATTTAAGGAATTCTTTACCTCCACTACAGAAAAGGCTCCTCAGTCAGCAGGGAGGTAAATAAACATGGAAAGTGGGTGGGCCATGACCAACCATAATTATTTGACCCACCAGGTAAAATTCATTTGCCAAATGGCCCACCCACTTTATGAATTGACTCCACCCAGTATAGAGCAGAAGCATGGACCCCGGTCAAACATCATCGTCCACCCCTCCTACAGAAAAGGTTCTGAACCTTTGTTAGTTAGTATGGACCCTCTATATCCAATGCCAGTGGTTAGGATCTCAAAATTGTGGGTATCCACTTTTTCATTGGGCCCAATTTTAAGGTTACACAGGGGTCAAATTTTAAAAATACTCCAATCCAAATTGAGTGTTGCCATGTTGTCCATCAGTCTTAAGAATGCCAAAAATGTATAGTTTGTACCACATACGACCACTGGTTTTGGAGTTACAGGGGTAAAAGACTAAAATGTAAAAAGGGCCAATCTAATCTCAAGAGAGGGGGACAATGTGTTTTAATAACTGTAGAATAATACATTTATGTTTAGTTCATAACATTGAAATTAAAATTCCTGGGCCTAAAATTTCACTGGCAATGAGAAAAAATAAGAAACCTTTCTTCTGATCCCAAATCTCACCTTTGGCGGAATTGAGTGGAGAGACGAGTGTCGATCGGTCCCCACCTTTATATATCTCTTTTTAGTATTAAGGCATGATGTGGAATTCACAAATTGGGAGAATGTAAAGATATAGGTATTATCGGCATCTGGAATACATTCCACTCGTAGAACTGAGAGTTAGATCACTGTTACTCTTAGGCGACAATCAAGCTTTTTCTTTGAAAGCCTCTGCGCTCGAATTAAGACCATTTGAAGCAAAATCGGACTACGTGTTATGATGCGGCGTTACGTAATCTTGCACTGCGTGAGAAGAAAAGCTAATGCCCATTGAAATACACGAACAGCAGAAATTTTTTTTTTGTGCTAAGGATACAGTTACACTATGTTTTATCTTATTTATTTGATTTATTTGTCGTAAGAGCATGGTGTGCGCATACTTTGACACACATCATGACCAAAAATCCAAATTTGCTTGCAAAAAATGGAGAAAACCCTGAATTAGCGATTTTTTTTAGATTTTTCGCATTTGTGCATGGACGTCATGTTTGACGTCACTCTGACGTATATAAGGATGTTTGTACTTTGTTGGTATCCAATGTACTCGAGGGGGTCAGAGCTATCCATTGGTACCACACATATAGCTACAATATGATAGTACATCAATCCATTTCCGAGGCGGAATCCGCCCCCCCCCCTCCGGCGGTGCGCATGGGTCCAAAACCGGCTCTTTTATGGTTAAACCACCTGCTTAATCAAAATCAAAAGGTCCAACAGGGCCCAAAAAAAAAAAATAAAGGTTATCTCACATAATAAAAAATACCTAACTAGAATTTCACAAAACCTGAGCTGAGTGCAACATAGCATGGGCCACTTGGACCCTTTACCAAGAGGCACATTTGGTGAGCTATTAAATTTGAATGGTACAAAGTCATGTATGTGGTACTATGCCCCCTTCCATTCCCCCACCAATTCTGGACTATCTCTTAGACTTAACTCCATAACTCCACCACCTCTCACAAAATATACACTGCAAGGCCCTGCGAAGCGTATGCCCAAATAGGTCCATTTTATGTTTTTTATTTTGTGATGTCATAATGATCTGGTTAAGTGATCTTCTTTTGACCCGTATCAGTATGATTAGTCGGGGAGTGTGTGTACTAGTTTGGATTGTCCCATGCGGTTGAATGCACATCCTTGGACATATGTTTTAAATTAGGGTTCCTATGGATACTAATTGATTCTCAGTGTCCTGGACTATCTGTAAGACACTCAGTGTCCAATGGACTACAAGTGTACAAGGAGAGTCCTAGGACCTTTGAATAGTGACTCTGCAAGTTTATTACATTACCCAAATCTCAGGGTCCCGAATTTGGAGGGTCCGGTGACGGTGTGTGCTAATTGTAGGTATCCCATGCAGCTGGTTTTCCAAATGCAAACATCCCAGCACAACATTCTGCTTGAAATGGCACACCAGTAATCCCTAGAAGCCCTAGTGTCTTAAAGGTGCAACGAGAGATTTTGAAAAACCCAAATTGTGTCCCTAATGTAATTTCAAATGATTAGACCTCATATAGATTTCTTACCTCGATTTGCTACAGAAATGTCTTAAAAGAGAGAAAAAACTGTGAAGTTTAATTTGCTTGTATTGCAATCCAAATCATAGTCTGAATTTCGTATTTGGCCTTCCTATACTAATTAGAAATGTCAACTTTTGAACACAAGAAACATGTTCTCAGCTTAATCCTTCCAGATGGGATATTTTTGATGGAAAAGCTTTACATCAGGGCAAAATCAGTAACTTTTGTTTTTTTTAGGGACACC
This sequence comes from Ophioderma brevispina, assembly GCA_023653785.1. NCBI lineage: Eukaryota > Metazoa > Echinodermata > Ophiuroidea > Amphilepidida > Ophiodermatidae > Ophioderma > Ophioderma brevispina. The sequence continues at coordinate 8,368 of JAMKCH010004021.1, forward strand.
TGAGTATGTGAAATCTCTCGTTGCACCTGTAAAGGAGCATTTGGAATTATTGTTTTGTGCGCTATCATAACACTCTTAATGACACATCATGGTACACACCAACATTAATGTGCAGACGAAATGTTTCAAATGTGGCAGTAATAGTTTGGTTCCTTTTTAACAAAGATTTTTAACTTATTCTTGTCAATGCAACGATTCCCGAGGTGTGGAAAAGGCATTATTATCCCTATTCATAAAAAAGGATCTTGAAGGATCCTATAATTACCGCGCAAGTTCCGTTCTTCCAATTTTCCGTCGTAAGTTGTTTAATCGTCCTAAAACATTCGCTCATGAATTGGAGGCGAACGAGTTACTGTCATAACTGGAATGAAGCAGGGTTACGAAAAGGCTATATGTTACCAAATGATCAATTTACATTGTATCCACTTATCATGAAGTTTACGAAAAAAGCGTGGCAGATTATACTGTGTATTTGTTGATTCCCGTAAAGCCTTGACCTGTATAGACGTGACAACACTCTGGTTAAGTTAAAAAAAAGCTTGGTATTGATGGTCCTTTCCTTGCGTAACTCTCAAACAATATTATGAAGGAATATCATCTTGTGTAAGAACGTCTAAGGGATGTACAGAGTTTTTTTACTGCTAAAATTTGATTAAGACCAAGGCTGCAACTTCTCTCCCCAATCAAACTTTTCGAATTTTTTTTATAAATGGGCTTATCGACCACTTTAATCAAGAAAACACCGTGGTATTCAAATAGACGACATGATATTCCATTGCTTTAATGTATGCTGATGATTGTTTTGCTTGCTGATACCCCATATGAACTTCAGAATATGTTTAATGCTTTGAGCGACGATGTGATATGGGGATTTGGAAGTAAATTCTTGACCAAAACAAAAGCTAGCTAGGGTTTTCGCAATGGTGGTATTGTTAAGCGAAATGAAAAGTGCTATATAAAAACCAAAACAATTGAAGTGGTTCCCCATATTATAGTTATTTGGGTGTTAAAATAAGCCCAAGAGGATCATGGTCTGTAACAATTAATACTCTTGCAAACCAAGCTAGTAAGGTCTTTTCAAAATTAAAGACATCACTCAAACTATTTCATAACTAGGTACTGACCTCAAATGTATTTATTTGCCCTTTGGTAGTTCCCATTTTTACTTCTACGCTCTGAAAGTTGGGGTCAACATGATGGTCAGAGTTATGAATCGATTCAACAAAATATTGCAAAAATGTTTTAGGGATTCCCTATTCTGTCATTAACAATAGTACGAGGACTGAACTGGGTCGATTCCCTCTTCAGATTAAGGTTTTTAAGAATATGATCTCCTATTGGTTTAAAATACTTCAAATGAATACGAACCGCATTCCACTGAAATGTACAATTATCTTAAAATATGTAGATGATCATGGTGTTGATCGTACCTGGGTTACCAAGATTCGCAGAAGTCTATGTTCGGCTTTGTTTGGGAGTACCAAGGTGTTGGAACAAAAGCAATTTCTCAGCATTTTTTGAACACACGCTTGCAAGATATTTTAATTGTCCAATAATGGACGATCTGAAAACGATACCACACAATCGTTACTTGTAGCTCAATCATTCAAAACACGTTACATGAGCATGAAGATACATTAAATTATCACCCTATTAGGACATGTGCACACACTTTAAATTCTAACAGAAGTGTCAAAGCCAATCGATGATTTGCCCAGTTGTGTGATTTAGAGGAGCTCGAGGAATAATTTACTTGTGTCTTGTTTGTCCTGCTTACAGTGCCCAAGAGAAACCCATCCCATCACACTACTGGCGGACTCCAACCGTCATAAATTTGTTTCTCTTTTTCAGATCATAATATCTCAACTAACTTAGCCAAATATTTTGTCTGTTGCTTTTTGTATAAGAAAGTCCTCCAGGGAATACGTAATTTATTTTATTGTACTATTCTATGGACGGTGGCCTCTTCAGAATTAAATAACTGCACAAGACACCGAATCGTGTGTCTTTGTGGAAGAAGAAGTATTTTTTCAATTTACTTTAATAATATGGATAACCCTGTATATTGATTCGTACTCTTTTGTTCAACGATGAACAAAGTTAAATAAGCCTCATTATTACTTTAGATTTCATTTTGTTTGTTGGGAAGACAGCAAGAGTAAATATAACTCTGTAACTATTTATTTAATTACTGAAGCATTTAGGAACTACATCTAGACAATGTAACGTTTTGAACAATTTTTTCATTACTAATTTTTTGGTTGGGTAAATGTTCGTGCACCTTTGGCCATTGAGCATTACAGGCCAATGACCATTTGGTCTATTAGGCAATCTGTTAGTCCATCGCCAGTTTGGACTAGTTGCCAGTTGGGCTCCATTGCCATTTGGTATAACCACCTTTGTTTCCAAATAGCCGTTTTTCCCACACGTCCATTTACACATGGTCCATTTACTAGTTAGTCGAAATGCCAACATTTAATGCAACCCCCTCGTACAATAATACGACGCAGCGCCATGAAATGAATACAATTGGACTGGTAACAGACGAACTGGCAGTTGGAACAACTAGTCCATGGAAGCATGATCTAGATGAATAAGAATACTGCTTAACTCGAGGGCATTCACCTCTTTAGCGAAGTGTAAAGCCCACAATATCCTATAGCAAAAATCAAGGAATCTCCCTTCAATTGTGATAGTTTACTAACTGTCGAACCACATGGCAGAAGAGACATGCATAAGCTCATTACAAGAGCCATTGAATCATTCGAGCAAAGAACTTGTTACTGGTATAGGAAGATTGCAACGCCAGAGAGTGCTGAAAAATGCAAAATTCGCTCGCCGCGATCAAGAAAGAACGAGAAAAGTAAAAAAATGTTTGATTTTTTTGCAGGTAACCACATCTCATCAATTGCAAGAACATACTTCCACAAGAAATGGGAAGAGTTGGAGGTAGCACGTAAACTACCAACTGGGCTACACATTAAACCGAACGAAATGGAGGAGCAGCATTCTGAATCTAGAGGCGTGCAGCGCTTTTGTCAGTTTGGACTCAGACCATAGCCACGGTCCTTACCCGGGTAGGTACAGTTCGGTAAACATATGGCTCTAGGAAACTCGACATGATTGGCGTCCGCTCAAGATAGGAATGACCCTCCAAGAGCAAGTCTATAATTGAGGTACGCAACCTCCACCTCTAGAAGATTCTAATGTATCTGCGACAGGCAAATATGAGAAAAAGTGATTCACATCATATTCAATTGATTGTAGCAACCAAGTACGGTGAAGGGAACACGCACATGTATTATAACCCTCGTCTTATCTGAGGCCCCCTTTTTTGAGTGAGTTACCATCCCCTAGAGTTTTTTCCTATTAAAAACATATTATTTTGAATTTAATCAATAGCAATTTGTTGGCAAAATCTTAATTCTATTGGCATCAAATTAAGTAGAAAATCCAGAATATGACTTCACTATGATGTCTAAGTCAAGACGGGAATATTGATATGGATGCCACGTAAAGGATACTTGACGATTTCGCTGGCTCACCATCAATAGCCACTAAACTCTCTGTTTATATAACTAGTTCATTTGCCATCATTTAGAACCAAAAGCCACATGGGAATAATCTTATATTTATATAAACTTCTTTCGTTTCTACAATAAATTCCTTTGGCTCCCCAAGAGGAAGTTGAACGAGACATGCATCAATGTCTCAGAGGATTAGCTCAGCAAACAGGTTCAATGTAGAAGAGCAAGCACACGTAAAGCAATATTGGTCAACTAGCAAAATTTCAAAGAAACGGCAGCTTAAAGGAAATGCACAATAAGAAAGCTAGAAAACTGGTACAACCACTTATTTTTAGAAATCCCCGTATGCTACTGATGAAAATGATCAACTATAATGCAATTAACTCATACAAGAGAGTTTTCCACTCGACCAGGAGGAGTTCAAGACGGTAAAGATTCTCTATGAAACGGAGAGAAAAGCACCTATAAGGGATGAATTGAAATACAGCTGAAGACTTGAAGCGGTTCGAAGATCTACACGGAATTCTTAATTTTTGCAACAGGACCTATTATTCATAATTACCTTCATAGATTCAAAAAACCTTTGATAAACACCATCAGGTAAATGATGAAAATTTTAAGGGCCTATGGTAACCCAGACCTGTCATCGAACAAAGGCTATAAGTGATCACCCCTGATTGGGAAAACTAACCTATCTGAAATTACTTATTTTTTCTTATTACGCTCAGAGCATAAAGTCCAGTTATTACAGCTGCAACTGTCATTTGTCCCAAATCGTAGAAAAAGTGTGTTTGAAATCTCCTTACCCTCTGCTATGTCAGTCTTGCATGGCTGTAGTCAGTCGAGGTACAATGAAGCCTTTTCTTAATTTTCCTTATGGATGAAGGTTTGGAACAATAAATAACAACTCAATATTCCTCATAGATTCAAGTTTACACTTGTTGAATCTGTCTACTGTCTGTTACTTAATCCTGGTATCTACGCTGAGTTAACCACAAGCATGCATTGTATGATGGGACAGTCTTAATCATCTCTGATTACGCCTTCTAATAGCCACATATGGAAGGAGGAAGGAGTTGTGCTTTCAGCTATAAAATAGGGGAGGAGGTATATGATCGGCATAAAAGTAACTACAGATCTCGACTCATGACGACATTGTACTATACTGTCGGGGGGAAATATTTTTTTCTTTCACTGTTGAGTCAAGTGATATTTTATGGCTTGTTAACTTCGACGCCCTACCTCGCAGTCACAAAAATCAATCGCACTTCCGATACACCCTTCACTATATAAGCGCCTCACATCACCATCAAGGAATTATACCCAGATGTGTCAAACGTGTCAACCAAACTAAGAAAAAGGACCGCTGAGACCACTGATTTAGGATCACTGACAAATAATTAGTATCAATAAGTATGTTTGGACTTCCAACCATAGACTTTTTATTTATTTTAACAGCTCACTTACATAGACACTCCTGAACACATGACCCGACAGAAGAGATGAAATGAAAACTACAATGCTGGACAAGAGAGTACAGAAATGCAATCACAATTTGAGAGCCTCACCCTGCTTGACTTAAGGAGGAACATGAAACATTTGGCATGGACAAGTGGTCAATTGGGTCAATTGGTAATTGAATTAAATACTGAACTTATAATCCCAAAGCGGTTACGGACGAACTTGTTCACTATTGTCATAAAACGCCATTGCCCAAGTGGTAACGGGACACCGAAAAATTTAGTGGTATTTGACCTAACGTTTTCTGCAACACTACCTCACACGCAGTATTCTAAGGTACAAGCTAATTTCACACCATCAAACAGATTTTCAATATACGGTAACACGAATTTTAGTTATACTATTAAACGCAAGTGCATCGAAATGCCCAACGCGAGAACCAATACACTGAAAGTGGGCCAATCGAGGTGAAATTAATGAGGAATTGCCTCGGATCTTCTTTATAAATTCAATTAATGCAATTCTAAAAATACATCACTTTCGAAATGTAACTACGTATTTTGAGACATTTTAAAGCAGTTATCCAGATGAAAGGGAGACAGCGGTGCACATATCACACCTAAAAATATTGAGTCTTAGTAGTATGTAAACTATAATTTTTACATTACACTGATCTAGCGAACGCCATTTTGTCAATGCGAGTTATAATACACTCCAAAAAACAAGTGATAATATTAACATTAAAACTATATTGCAATTATTGAGAGCAGCACGTAATACAGTAATGATGTTAACACTTATAAATGTTCAACTTTCCCTGTTACATTATTTGAACAGCAAAGATGTTAAGGAGTGAACAACACTTAACATTACATTGATGGCGTCACCTATTTTCATTTTATTACACCGGTTATTTACAAATCAACGCTATGTTTACATTCCATATTGTGCGTTTCATATAGTGATAAAATTTTACCATAACAAACGTGTGATTCACTGTTAAAAATCGAGTATCGATGTTTAACTTTTCACACTGTAGTTAACATTGCAAAAACATATTTAACCCACATATTCACATATAATCTCTTCATTTTTCAAAACTGTGTCTCTATTAAACAATATCGCGCCATAATATTACAACATGACTTTTAATCCAATTGTTAAAATAGCAAAATTTCAAAAAGAAGGAGTTTTATATAAAAAAAAATGAAAAGACAAGTAATAAATTAAAGTTCAAAAGAGTAGTAATAAAATACTAATAAAAAAAATAATATGTTATATTTAATATTCCAAAGTACATAAAGTAAATAAATTAAAAACAAATATTTTACACCCAATGACTATAAAGCGGTGCAACAGAACTCGAAACTAGTACACAATCACAATTTTACAACAACACATACACATTGCTATACATACCTGGTCGTTCGAAGATCTGCGCCGCTAAGCCACAGCGGACTGCTCGGATTCGAGGACCTGCAGTACCTTTCAATTAAAGTATGAGTAGCATAACTGTATGCTTTGGGACCCTACATAGACAGACCAAGTCCTAGGACTACACATCACAGTTAACGATCCTGGGAACTGCTCACAGTTCCACTGGGTCCAGGGACGACTACAGCCAGGTTTGGGTCATGGACACTACAGTACCACAGGTCCTAGGACTTTGCGTCATATCACAGGTCCTAGACGCTTCCTTAGGGGACCGTGAATTTTGCGATAGTTGTAACGTATTTGAGAGTCCCCCGAATACAGAGTCCGGGTCGCACAGTAAATTTATTTTTAGTTGGCAGAAAGTTCGTGTCCTAGGACACACAGTTTCTGAATCCTGAGACTGTTTCGGAGAAGGGGAGTCCTACGACAGTCTCCGAACCTAGGGCTAGGACTTCTGATATGACAGGACTCGTATAAATTCTCACAACGGACACCGATTTAAAACCTACTGCAGGGGTGTATTTTGTACATAGATGTCATATACGCATGCGTGTGGACCCACAATACCTAGTATCCCAATTTGGCACTCCCGCATTGTCTTATTTCTGTTATAGATTTCTATAGCATTATACAGGTGTAAACTCTGCACCATGATATTCGTCTTATAAGATATCCTCATAAACAAAAACAAAATGATATGGAGAAAAGGGATCTTTTATAAGAAGAGCCTCAAAAACACCCGGCTTTCTCCCATTATACAAGACATAAGACTGACATAGCTTTCTGGTGATAATGATAGCTCATACATAGCTTTTCCAAGCTAAAAAAATGCATGAAATCCGATAACCTATTGTACAAAAGTGAATTTTCGCTTATATACACCCTCTGTCTGCAGCTAAGAAATTGACAATCAGGGATTTTACGATAGAGGATGCGTGTACTTATATGTTGGTTCAATGAAAAGAGGAGGACCGCAGCTATGGTACCACAACCGTAGGGATACGGTGCTTATAACGGATTTGACAAGGGTTAAAGGGTGTAGGGGAGTAGGATTAGCTTTATAAGCAAAGGGTTTCTATATAGATAGAGGGCAAAAACGTTACGTAATCTTAGAAATTCACCGTCTCGCATGTTTTGTCCACCACAAAGAAAAACATAGAGTACCACAATAGAAAGCAATGGCTGCCTCCGCTTCTTCCACATACTGTGGGTGCCGCTTTGCATATCCACTAATCGGTAGTGATACAATTAATGTATGTGTTAGAAGGTGGCCAGGTGTAACAATAGTGTACCTGGATCATTGTGCTCAGATTACTATTTTGTCTCATATGCAATGCGCGCTTAGGTGAAAAGATGTATTCATTGAGGCGGTTTATTAAATCAAGGACGACGATGTGTCATTTCATTCGTGTTGTGGCCATGGGAGGTAGGACAAAAATTAACCACCCAATAGACCAACATCCAACACTGATATTTTGGCGGATTGTTTGTATCGAATTGACAGTATGCTGTGTATACAGCACCCAAACTGATAATTATTCGTGCAATATCAAAATGTCAGCGCCAGCACGGACGGACTGGTTTTGAATGCGTTTCACCCATTGTATAAGTAACTTCCCGGGTAAACCGTGCACCCCAAAAAAAAAACAAAAAAAAAGCCTAGCAAAGACGAATGTTTTTCAGTTTATGATTAGGCTTAGTGTAACTTCTGTGCCAGGGATATTACTTTGATGAATCGCGTGGGGACTAGGTTTATGTTTATAATTAGTTTACAGGTAGGAATTTTCTATGTAGGGCTATTTTAGATACCATTACCGACTATGTTTAGTCAAACAATGTTTTAAAGCACACCCCTCTTGAAATGGCACCTTCTCTAAACGTGTCCCTGTCTGTCTTCACACACACACCTGTTATTAAAAAGGTTCATTAAAACAAACGTGTTTTGTACTGGAGCTGGGACTCACAACAGTTAAAAAAAGACGTTGTTTTTACAGTTAATTTGTACGTTTTCCGTCTCAGCTGCCAGGGTAAAAAACGACGTTTTGATTGTGGGTTTTAATAGCATTCTGACAGTATACACAGTTTAGATGAATTTACAAATTTTTGAATATGTTTTTTTTCTAAGACGGCAAACATTATAACACTGCAGGATATATACTGCGGCCAGAATTGTGTTTGTTAAGGGGCTAGTTGTATAAGCAAGCTCGTGATGTTTCTTCCCTATGACTATTGATTTCAGTATACGTTGAAACATAAAATAACGCCCTTTTCTGTGAGATCCGGGTTGCATAGATGAGGCTACGGATAGAAATGCCAGTTGCTGGTTTGAATCTCACTGAAGTTTTATTTCATTTTATCATTCTTATGTATTGTATTGAAATCAAATGCGCAAATTAACCACACAGTACATGGGATTTACCAGGATTGATTACAACACGAAACAACGGTCGGTATATCCTTGCCTTCCCTAGAAATAGCTAACATTGTAAATAGTAAAATGGTAAAGAAGCCAGCAGCGTCAGCATTATTGATTTTAACTTATTAATACAATCAAATCAGGTGTAAATTTGAATAATACTTGGAATTGCACTTAACAATCGCCCATAAATTGCCAATTAATGTCACGAATTTTGCCGCCCATAGCGTCATTGTCAGCATTGTTATTGACTTGAACTTGACTACATGCGAAATTTCACGACATGGGTTTGTGTGTATGCATGTACCCAGGGCCATTTACCTGTTTCTATGTTCTAGTATTATTGTAATAATATAACATTAAAGAACACTGGAATTATAGCATTATAAAGAAACATTCATTACCTTCGTGTAATCTTGTAAAATCCATGTTGCCATGAACACATATATAACTATAATATCCATGTCATAATATGATTTGAAGGAATGTAATAATCTCCACTTTGACAGCACCATATACGTGGCTTATGACTTGGAAAAAAGGTTCAGGAAGTTCCTCTTTCAAAATTTTGTTCATCGGACCATGCAACATTGTGGGCCGTCGTACAATCGTAAAGGGAGGTGAACTCCACAACCAACCCGCTACCATTGTTGTTACATGGTTTATATTGCATGAATAAAAGGTAATTGTGACCCCTACAGATCCAGCAAGGTCAAAGTCAGTTGTTAATTGTAAACATTTATTCTATGAATTTTCTTGTTGTGTGGTGTTGAGTAGCTTCAAGATTCAAATACATGGTGCTCTTTCCCTAGCAAATATTGCCAATAAACGCCTGGCATAAACGATCATATGCTCTCGCGGTTGATTGCATTCAGATTCATTTATTTGTCCATCAACATTATTTAAAGACAGGCACTGGACAATAGCAACACGAAATATACAATTAAAATACAAATATTATGTGTACAGGACGAGGACACTACTAAACGCAGAGCGTGTAACGCAATGCCTTTGGTCAATCAAGAATTTATAGAAGTCTAAATGTAACGATAATTAACATGAACATATATACACCAAAGAAATTACAAGACAGGGAATTAATACTAATGGAAATAAAGAAAAATACATAATAGACAAAAAAGTGAAATATTGAGCAGTAATGAACATATTGAATGTAAAAACATATTGAACAAGAATATATTAGAAGTATAACTGATATAATTCAAGATCAACAACATTTAAAGATTTTTAAATGCATCAACGTAAATTTATTAACTGTGTTTAATATGGGTACAACTGGGGTACAGCCAGCCTCAACAAGAACAATCAGGGGAAATTACAAGATCATTACAAGCCAAACAAAATCATGGGACAGGGGACACAACAATGATTACAAGATTAAAAACGGCGATATAGTGCATAGGATAAGAATCACAAAACTAACATTTGCCCGGTAAGAAGAACTTACGAGAAATCGTTTTTAAAGATTTTTTTTGTTTTTAAAATGAAATTGAAGGACTGCTTGTTATGCAGCAGTAGTGATGTAGTGATAAGATGTTCAAAAGTCCAAAAGAGGGCCATTTTAGGGGGTAGGTTTACCCCCCCCCCCAAAAAAAATAAATCCTGCGTACGGTCCTATTACGTAATGCTCCATGAGTTTTAATAGTATTCCCTATAGTTTTGTGTTTGTAGGATGGATGTGAAAATCCGAAGCATGGAGAGTATCGTATGAATAGACCTGATACCTTTGTTGAAACAAAAATGAAATAAAGTAGCCCTAGAAGAAGTAAATGGAGATGAAATTTCTGCATAAAAGTCCCCAGTTGAAAGAGGCAAATAGCGGAAAGTTTTAACATGTTCATGGAATGGAGGTGTGTGTGAGTCAGTTATAAAGAATTAGTATAGATTCGAATTGACCTTTTTGTGAGTTATTTGTCTCCCAGACAATTGCACAGTAAGATAGGTGAGAACGAAAGTATTGTATAAGGTGCGAAGAGAGGTTAGGAGAAGATAAGGACGGATCTTGTGGTTGATGCCATCATATTGAGAAACAATTTTAGTGATGTGGGCTGTGTGGAAGTGCCAAGAAAGGTGGTTGTCAATAAGTACGCCAAGAAATTTAGTGGTGTTTACCTCACTAATGCTATTATTAATCAATTTGTATTCTGGTCTTGTACTGTGTTTATTTTTGAAGACAACAAATTTGTTTAATTATATTTAAGGACAGTTTGAACCAATTTGAAATAATGGAAAATTCATTATTAACTGTGGTTTCGAGTGTCTCAGTGTCTTTATGTGAGAAAATATCAACATCAATGTCATCGCAAAAGGTATTAGCGAGGAAAGCTTGACAAAAAGTGGATCATTAATGTAAGAGCATCATCCCAATTGGAACGAGTTTACAGAAGGTCTACATTGGCGGACAGGTTGCGGGTTGTTAAAATCCCCCCACTTCTATATAATGATCAAATCATACCGTTTCAAGCCTTGTAATTCAATTCTTGTTTTAAAGTCTAACTGTAATTTATCGTTTCGTTGGAAGAAGGGCTATACAACTAACAACCTTTACTATATTTTTATATATAATCCAACACGCTTTAGCGCTTGACTGCTTTTAAATGCACTGCTAGCCTACCGGACAGGTTATAGTCCAAAAACTGCGCCTGCTTCATCAAATTCCAACAAAAAGTAGATCACATTTTTTGTTCGTGGGCTACAAAGATCATTCTAAATTTTGCCGGATGAAAACATTTTTGATCCTAAACAGTCTCTCAAGACTTTGTTAACAAAGACTAAGGAAGGTATTTACGTTAACGAGTTCTGAGAACCCGTTTTATTTTGTTTAAAAAAAACCCATTGTCTTCTTAGTCCACTATTGAATACAGACCAAGAGTCGATTTTAGAGCGTAACTATAGCAAATAAGATCTCAATCATCTGGTTAAACGTCTACCACGTCTGAAATTGTATAACTTTATGTTATTGTTATTTTTTCATGACTAAATTACGGGTTTATTACACTATATAATTCGCGCAGAAGTTAACGTTTACGCTGGGATGGGTAGGGTGATTAGATGAGACCTTGGAAGTCGGATAACCACCGGTGGTTTTCACTAAGGATGTGCGTGACTGTCTCAAGTTGTCCCCCCTGTCAGTTTCAAGAACTTTCTTTAGAGGAGGTCAGGAAATGTGGTTGATGGACATTCCTTCCAAGCGTGTGCTCTGATTCACGCGGGCCTACCTAGTGGAATGAAGCCCGTCATCGATTAGGTATTGCCCTTGATAGCAAAGATCATCAACTTCCCTCTGAGTATGAGACTGTGTTCAAACAACTGTATATGAAAGTTGCACATGTATCTCCAATTATTACAGGCCGTCTCACCCTGAGGATCTATCTAATTATAGGCCTGTATTGAACCTGAGTTTCATCTCCAAACTGAATTGAACGTGCGTCTTTTGCAGTCAATATCATGAACGCCTTGCCGCTAACAATCTTTTTTTTTGTTCTTTTTTGGACTTATCGGCTGATTTCGATACCCTAAAAAACCACAAAATGCTTCTTGAACGATTGCAAACGTATTTTGGTCAACTGTCATGCTTTGAAATGGTTTATCCTATCGACGTGCTCCAGTCCGTTGCAGTTAGAATCAACCAGCACTGATTTATGGTGTACCGCAAGAGTCTGTCGTCGGTCCTTCTAAAATCACATGTACAGTGCTCCCCTTGAATACGAACGTGATCTCTGGTCATAAGATGATGTACTATCTTATGCAGATGACACACAACTTTACTGTTCACAGAGAAGCTTGTGATTTCTCGATCGTAGCGCTTCGCTGCATGTCGATGTCAAGGAATGAATGTCCGCAAACAAGTTGAGCTGAGTTCATTTCATCACCTCCTCGTTTCATGACCAACTGAGCATTGGGCACAGTGTCATAACTACATCAGATGATTTAACCTAGGAGTCATCTTGATCATCGTCTATCATGCACACATGAATAAACTGTACCAAAAATATTTATTTATTTATTTATTTATTTATTTAATTTATTTATTTATTTGAAACATACATTTCGTTTCAGTCCCCGAGGAATCATGGGGCAATTTTATTCAAAGGTGGAGATGATGCGTGAACACGGACTACAAAGTGCACCCTAAACAAATATTTCCAGCGACCCAAACCTACCCTTTAGTTTTTGTTTGTTTGCACCCTACAAGTAAGCCATGCATTGTGTTGTTTAATCCTCGTCCAAGACGGATGATTCCTGTAGAACAAAAACGCAACACGAATATGATCTAAGGCTTTTATATGTAATTGTACGTTCAACCTTTGCGGTCATTTTAGCGAAAAAAATTGGGAGGTACCACCTTCAGGAGGGTCCGATGTCCCGTTCCCTTCACAGTCGGAAGTATGGGGGTGTTTGCCCCACCGCCTATACTGTGGTACTCCCGCACTCCCATATGCACACCACACACACACATAACGCGGCGCGCGCACGCACGCACGCACAACGCACGATCGCACTCACTCTCAACTTCCACTCTCACTCTCTCTCTCCCCCTCAATCTCACCTCTCTCTCACTCTCTCTCATCTCATTAATGAACGTGTATCCCACGCCTTTGCAGTATTGCATGGTTCACTGGTATTTTTTATTGATCAAAACATGGCGTTGTCCTGCAAGGCAAACAGACATAGCATTACCAATTTTAGCATATTAGCTGTACATTGAAGATAATGGTGAGTGAAAACAGCACTATTTCATTTCAGGTAATGACAATAGGAAATTGTTGGAATTTGTTTTGCCTAATATTTTTATTGTAGCCAATATTTATTGCTTCAAAGTTGCATTCCTTTTGTATGAGTATCAGTCTACCTTTCCCATACATAGGCCGTAACACTTCCGATTGATCACACCAAATTCCTTGTGCACTCTTGTACATTACAGCCAACGTAGTGAATTCCAAAAAAACATATTCACAAAATTCATACAGTAAAAAAAACACTACAGTCAGAAATATGTTTTCTGTCCGATGAACCGGGCTGATGACGTGGGCCAAATATATTTTCCTCGGGCTTTTAAACCATTACAACGACTGTAGCAACAAGGTCCAATATTCCTTTGGCATTTCAAGCTATTGGCACTTTTTTCTCAAAGTGTAAGAAGTTTGTCTACTTCTTGTTAATTTTGGAACCAAGGCGAATATTTTTTACGGCCGCATCAAACCAAGGGTTTGGAAGAGTCTGATGAGCTAGCCCTGTTTTGTTTTAGTTTTTCTAACTCTATTTGAGCTTCAAGCTCTTCTTTCTTTTTCATATCCTTTGCCTTTGCATTCCTCTCTTTTTTTGTCCATTTCATTTTGCATTTTCATTTCTAATTTCCGTTCCTTCTCTTTGCTGCATTTTCAATTTTTTCTTTCCTAATCTAATCTAATTCCAATTTCCTTTTCTTTCTGTTCCTTTTGAATTTGCTTTCCCCTTTTCTTTTTGGTCCCTTATGAGGGAGCAACTTGTCATGAAATAAAGTCCCGTGTGGATTTTGTGGTGAAAGTAAGCCACATGTCTAGATAGCTTCAGGAGTCTAAAAGACACGAAAAACAATGTGCCAAAATTGCAGGCAGCCCTGTAAGGGGGTACTTTATAAGCTATTTCAAAATGGCGGCCGAAAATGTTAAAAAAAACCGTGCCTAAAATGGCTAGAATGAACAACAGATTTTTGTGATGAAAGCCAGCAAATGTCTATATAATACACACAGAGTCCCCTCAACAGGCAAAATTAATATGTTGTTACACTGGAACCTTGTAGCAAACATTTAGGAAGACAGTATTGACCCCTCCCCCGAAAAAATTTAAACGCCTAAACTCTGCTAAATGAACAATTTTGTGATGAAACTCACAGCAAATGTCCTTTAACAAACACACATAGTCGCATCACAAAGCATGCAAAATAATGTTGGTATACTGGGAAGCCTTTATCAAAGCTTGGAAGACAATTTGACAGACCCCCCCCCCCCACCCCCGCCCACACCCCCACCCCCTTCCCGGGTGTCACTGTGTCACTCTGACAAACACATATTAGGGGACCATTATTGTCTCTGAAGTATTCTATCTGCCTAAATGTAAGAAATTAACAAACAGGCGTATGTTTTCTATTATGTTGTTCATCAGGCAACTTTGAATGACAGATTTTTTTTTGGGGGGGGGTAAAAAAAACAAAAATAACAAACCTTTATTGCCATTAATGCCAAATCAAGTCGTAATATTGTACTAATTTCTTTATTTGGATTAACAAGAGATGAGTGCATCTGGTGAAATGGTCGTATGTCTTTGTCGACCATGGTTTCTATCACACTAACAATAGAGCTCAAAAAACCCCACCAAAAATCTATCATGGCTTTTCAACGATAATTTTTATATTACAAACTGACCTCAGTGAAGACTAATGAAGCACCTTTGAATGTTAGATCCTAAATAACACTTACCTAATAAAAACATCTCAAGTTCCATGATTCACTTTTAGATCTTATTTATTTCAAATTGAAAAACTATTTTCCTGTAAGACAAATCAAACTGAAGTCCAATGCCCCCTGAAAATATCTTGACCCACATATCGGATCATGCAAGTATGGTGATGGTAAGTATTCTGAAATTCAAAAACATCAAGTGTTAATCAAAAGAATAGGACCGTGATTGATTATATTTACTCAAAAACCTAATTGAGCTTGATAAAAAAAAAGTTTTAGGATATTCGAAACATGCATGTTCTTCCGCTCATTAGAAAAAAGAACCACCGCAATTCATCATTCTTAAACAATTGTTATTCCTGTTGTAAACCGAAAGAACCCATTATTGTCCACGGAATGCTGAATGCTTTGAATATGTGAGTGAGTACATGGGAAATGACTGGGTCATTGAATGTACATGAATGTACACTCGCGAGTTTCAAAAACAGATTATCAATTCTATGCGTAAAATCAATATAAAAATAACAAATCTGAAGGTATTTTCAAAACTAACTTGGCACCTTGGTGGAAAGGTATTAGGTATCGATCATGGCCCCTCCATATTCAGATGTACAACAGACTTTTATAGTGTGAACTTACTTGCAGGCCCATTCTCCGGTTGAAGTTCGGACACAGTTTGCCTTGCAGTTCCCTCAAGCAAACCGTACACCTTTCCAAACAGGTTATTATAGCATTGGTCAGGCAATTCATGACTATGGAACCGTCAAGAACCAACAACATGAAGCGTCAGGAAGGAGATGGACTGTTTATGAACCAAGTATCAGCTCAATTCTTGGGTTCATTCTCGAGCTTATCTCACTCGAGCAATGTTAGCTTGAGACCTGGCAGTCCTTCCTGATGCTTCATGTTGTCGGTTCGTGGTGGTTCCATAATCATGAAATTGTGCAACGGTTTGCTTGTGGTACTGCAACACGCTGTCTCTGAATGGGCCTGCAAGTAGGTTTCAACTTAAAAGTTTGTTGTACATCTGGATATGGAGGGGGCCATGATTCCTAATACCATTCCACCAGATGTTGAATTTTAAGTTTTGAAAAATAACCTTCATATTTGTTATGTTATTAATTAATTGATTTTGTGCAGACCATGCGAATCTGTTTTTGAAACTCCCGAGTTTACATATCAATTACATTTCATGACCCGGAATTTCCCAGGTACTCACACATATTCAAACATTAACATTCCCGTGGACGCTGGTAAATGGGTTCCTTCGGCAAAACGGGCATAACAATTGTTAGGAATGAATGGATTTCGGTGATTCTTTTTTTCTAATGAGCGGAAGAATATTCTTGTTTCGAATATCTAAACCTTTTCTATCAAGCTCAATTAGGTTTTTTTATAAAATATAATCAATCACGGTCCTATTCTTTTTGACTCACACTGTAGAAGATGTGAATATTGTGATATTCAATTCAAATCTGCTACATGGTATAGAACATACTGCCAAGATAGGGTGCACACGGGATACTGCAACGAGTTAAAGAACGATATGAGCAGATGGTAGCTGTAAAAGATTCCCATGGATTGATAATCACTTAATGTGGATGTTACAAGAAATCAAGAGTAAATGTTGTGGACGTTAGTTATAATTGGTTCCAGGCCCGATACGCCTTGGTGTGCGAGTGGTGACGGTTTCACCCCCCACCCAAATTCCCACAAAAAGGGGAAAAAGGTTCCACTTTTTGCTGAAGTTTTTGATAAAAAGGTCCAAAATTTGAGAAAATTTTGACGAGAAGGTCGCCCTTTTTGATGTTAAAAAAACATAAATACAAAAAACAACCTTCAAACACATGTCCAACAAAGACACGACCATTTACAGTGGATTACGTCCACTTTCATCAAAGAAGGGTCCACTTCGTATTTGACAAGAGTCCACTTTTCGGTTCCCGCAACCTCCCCAAAAAATCCTGCCTTATGGCCCTGATTGGTTCTGTGCAATTTCCCAATGTGGAAACCTTATTACCTCCATCTCAAAAGAATCTCCGATAGGTCTCACACCTTGTTGATGGACCTGGACCAATCTCTTCGATTCATTCCTAAGAGGTGTGTGTCTCCTTCTTGGACGCATGTTCAGCTGTCGCTGAACCCACTACCTTGCAGTGATAAGTATCAGGGAAATGATCTTTTGGCAAGGGATCTTTGGGATGGCCGAAACTAGTGTTTTAAAAAAATCTGGAAAGAATGTGGATGCTGCAAATCTTCTCGGTGCATCTTTCACATGCATAAAGCATGAATGTGTTAACTATTCTACTATTTTCCCGAGGTTTGTACTAGTTTCCTAGTGTAGCCATTTTGAACAACACACTTTCAATGTGCTTGACCTGGTTAGTTGGCTTCATCACATCGTGTGAATGTTCGATGGACTACATGTCAGGTTGTCCTTAAACGGAAACCGAGAGACATGTTTATTTCTCAAACATTGGCAAGACATTTGACTAACTACAACTATTTACTGTTAAGTATGTTCTCTATCTAATGCAATACTAGGCAATACATGTGCCATCAGAGATGACCAAGTACAATTTTAAGAAGCCTTGTGAGCTACTATTTTGCACCAGAATGACAGCAGCTATCATCTAGCTATTTCTTTAATGTCTTATAAGCTATGCCAGCTTATGCCCATCATCCTTCATAAACTCAATTTCTTGCAACACGAGAATTTGCCCTGGTCATCGTTGCTCCAAGACATCCCGAATCACGTTTCTCTGTCCCATTAATGTCCCAACTTCAATTCAACCAATTCGTGATGCCTCTACGTGGTGTTCTGTACACCTTGCTTCAATGACGATAACTCTATGAAAATATCACAAATTGTAAGGTCTTGATACCTTGTAGTGGCCACTTAACTTCATAGAGCAATATTCTCCTAATGTTAGAGAGTTGCCTGTAATTGTGGAAGTATTTTCTCATATCATCTGGCGATATTGTTCACCATTAAGATTTCCATTGGAAAAAAACAGGGTCATCATCTGGCGATATCGTTCATCATTAAGATTTCCATTGAAAAAAATAACAGGGTCCGAAGGGCGTGCTATTCCGTAGAAACCTATCCAAAGAGAATCCGGTGTCAAGGCATTGCTGGCATTTCTTATGGAATCACCTGTGGTCAGTCAACCACAATGACAGCTTAAGAGTTAATTGTGTCATATGAAATATGGCTAACTATGCATTTAATAAGAGGTACCATATTCGGAAATAAAGTGCACGAATAAAGCGCACAATTTTTACACTGTATAAAAAACCTACTGTTTTCGACCATCATGTGATGACACATGAGAAATAAAGGTACTGGTCGGTGTGAATGGGTATCCTTTACAACAAAAAGGTCAACCAATACTCAACACGTTGATATCCAAAACAGGAATTAAACCACTCTGACATATCGACAAGCCACAAAAGATTCGTCAGCAGACTTGGCCTTGATCTCATGGTGTGCTCCATGGAGTTGTTCGGCGTGATTGGTGAAAGGAGTGAACCCATACCTTACATTACCTTACCTCACCAGCTGAGTCACTATTTTCCTGCCCTTTTGCAAAAAGTACTGAGGTCTTAGAGACAAGGGGGGCAAGTGTAAACCGTATCCATCATTGACCTTTTTCGATTATTTTTTAATAATGAAATCAAGACAGATTGACAAGTTGAGCATTGGCGATGGCGTTCACTGGTTTTATTGCATAATTGGGGGCCAATTATGGATAAGGTCTACATCTGCATGTTTTGGTAATACAGAATATCTAGAGGATAGGTGTGTGGCCTTGGACACATAGCAATATAGATTCGCAAGAGGGGGTAGGCTGCAAAATCGTGAAAAGATTTTTAATGTAACGTTATGGATCGCCTAAAAGATGAAACTCACCAACACGAAAAGTTCTTATAATTTACCATACTTTCAGTCACATTTGATTAGGGCCATTTTGAAACCCTCAACCATCCTACAACACTTAATGGTTTATCATAGATGGATTTACTTTCACCACTAAATACTAAATCAACATCAACGAAAGGTCTATATTAGCCTACTATATTTAAGTCATATTTTAGAGGCCGTTTTAAATAGGTACCCCAAACTGTCCTCCTACAGGCCCAACATTTTTAGAAGATAATTTTGAGATCCACGAGGATATCTAGATAGTATGTTTTCATCACAAATTCAACATGAAATGTTATTTTTAATTTTTAGTCATATTTGATATTTTGACGGGCATTTTGAAAAAGGGCCCTAAAATAACACCCTAAAATAACACCCTCCTATCAGGATTAAATTTTTGGCTGTATGTTGTTTTTGTTATTATTTGAGACCCCTGAAGATATCTATTCAGGTTTGCCACAAAACCTACATGAATGACCTTTTATTTTACCATATTTTAGATCATAGTTCATACTTTTGGCGGTCATTTTGATATACAATAATTACCCTGCATATATTAGATGGTTTACTTTTACCTCGGAATTAACATGATGGACACCCTTTTATTTTATATTTTGTCATATTTCATACTTTTATCAGCAATTATTGCCAAACGGCCATAAGCCACCCTCCTACATGACTAGATTTACGGCAACATTGTTTTCCTTTTCTTTAGTACCCCCTGAAGGTGACTATTTAGGTGGTCTGCTTTTATCACAATATCTACATGAACGCTCTTTTATTTTGCCGTATTGTAGGTCATATTTCATACTTTTGGCGGCCATTTTTAAAAAAAGGCCATAAACCACCTCTGCATGACTACATTTTTGGCAAACATGATTTTTTTCATGTTCGTTAGACCCCCTGAAGATATATAGACAGGTTGTTTGGTTTCACCACAAAATCAAAAATGAACGCTCTCTTATTTTATCACTTTTTAGGACATAATGCTTTTGGCGTCCATTTTGAAAAAAAAAGGTCATAAACCACCCTCCTACATGACTACATTTTGGCAAACATGAGTTTCATCTTCCTTTAGACCCCCCTGAAGATAACTACACAGGTTGTTTGCTTTCACCACAAAATCAAAATGAATGCCTTCTTATTTTATCACATTTTAGGTCATATTTCATGCTTTTGGCGGCCATTTTGAAAAAAAGGGCCATAAACCACCCTCCTACATGACTACATTTTTGGCAACATGTTTTTCATGTTCTTTTAGACCCACTGAAGATATCTAGACAGGTCGTTTGCTTTCACCACAAAATGCACACGGGACTTCAGCTTGCTCCCCAACTACCTTTTGAATTTGCATTTCTATTTATTTTTGCTTTTGTTCAATTTCCATTTTTTTTTCAATTCTATTTCTAATTTCCTTTTGAATCTCAAGTTCTTTCAACTTGAATTCATCACTTTCACCTTGTTCCTGAACAGCCTGAATCCTTTCCAAAGAGGATTCATCCCAAACATCTTCCTGTACTAAAGTTTTAATCAGATTATTATTGATAATCTGTTCCGGGGGGACGAGGGGGACATGTCCCCCCCACGTTTTTTGGGGTGGGGGACACAATATCAAATGGTCCCCCCACCATGATTTGTACTAAGGCCTATCGCCCGCTCCGGGGCCGCGCCGTCGCCCTTCCGTCGTCTAGAGAAATCAATGCGACAATGACACTTACTTTATACTTTGTAACCTATGAATTTCCAAAATCTTCCGCGCTACGCGCGGTATCTAGAGGGGTTAAAGACTTATGTGACTAAAAGTTTGGAGATCGCCTCGACCAATTTTGTACGTTTCCTTGCAACGGCCAGCACGTGCACCTATAAAGACTCACCAACTCCATCGAATTTAGAGCGGGTCGTTACTATATAAAGAAAAATTATACTTCTCAAAACAAACAATAAAGGCTTACGCCAACTTTGCGTTATGGTCTATTCTCCGAACTGGAATTTTAATGGTTTAAAACTTAAAATGCGCGGCCGACCCGCTGACGAATCATCATGTTTTATTTTCATGCTCCAAATAAATATGAAAATGACACATTTTAGAAAATAAACACTTATCGTTTTTTAATCGATATAGGTTTGGAATTTTCCCTTAAAATCTTTTGTGAAACACTACCTTTTACCATTCTTTGCATCTTGTTTACCTTAATGCTTGAATGTTCCATGGGAGTGGAGTGAATTGCTTTCCTGTATATACTCCAATCAGGAAATGAACTAGGCTTGACCAATTGACTTTAAATTAAGCAATGGAGAAATGTTGAATTAATGTTTTGTTTTAGTTTTTTCATCTCAATTTTGACACCAATGTTTTTCCAATACCGAATTTCATGGAGAATCTGAAAATCATGGGTGTACTATAATATTCCATAGGGCCTACTCAAACAGTAAGAATTAGGTGTTGAAAATTACGGGAATAGACCAGAAAACGAAATTAGACTTCGCCGTAATGTTTTTTTTGTTTCGATGTATTCATAGTAACTTTCTGACCTTTGCTTCACAAGAGTAAATTGCAAATCAGATCAGTGATCATGATAATTATAATCAGTGCATGATTTATATTAGATTATTAATTTTAAACACTGTAAACCAATATTGATTAAAACTGGAATTCCGCTCTCCCCGTGGTTCATTTGTCCATAGACAAGAAATGGGACAGACAAAGGTTTTCCATTGCATCACAGTGCGTATGACAAATCCTTTATTCATTCATAACAGGTCTCCAACACCCATAGTTTTCAATATGGCCTGGCTTTGAGAACAGTTCATTTCAACACCATGGGTTTCTTTGGAGACATCTTTCCCTATTACATGTGTAAACCCATACCACAGATTGAGCCATCCGTAAAGCCAACATGCATGTCTGAAAGCCACATCTGCAATATTTTAGTATGACCAGCCACATATGTAAAATATAAAATTCTTGTTTGGCATGCCCTTGGCATGAAGACAGTTTCCTCTTGCCAATTTCACCAAATGATTGAAATTACTACAAACCAAAATTAATACATCATTATATACTTATCATCAGAGAACCATTGTACCAAATATTAGGCTGACATTACTATATTTGGATAATTTTAACCTTTAGCCCTGGCTTTCTCGCATCAGTCTAGGGATCAATTAGCATATTGGATTACACATTGTGAATCAACCTCTACAAGCTTCGCAGGCATCCCATATCTAAGGATAAATTGCAATATTATAATAAGAATTAATGCCAGGCTGAGACTGAGTGCAAGAACATCTGAAGTTAAATACCTCTAGGATTTCTGCCTGACTAGATTAAATAAAATGCAATTGCCAGCATAAAACAGTGATAAATCCTGTAATTAATACATAATCATAAACTGCAGAGCCCTGACGTCGTTACCTCTGCTCGCTCACAAGTCTGTTATCCGTAAAGATAAAATTGCCATACTAATGAATGAACCAAAATAATGCCAAAATAAATGCAATGAGCTTCCTTTTGGCTAAGAATATGAAGAATAAACTGGTGGGGCCCCACAAACAGTTTCTGAGCCAGAAACTGACCAAACCCCCACCCTCTCCCGGCGGGGGGGGGGGGGGGGTGTGAAGCGAGACCAAAGCCATGGCATTTTAAATTTAACATACCTCGTATCCAAATTTTACAGATAAAAACCTGGTGCCAAACAAGTTTCTGAGCCATCAAATTTAATCAAGCGTAATTGTACCATAAACAGGCCGCACCATATTTATGAATGCATTCCTAATATACCACAGCTTCCAAGCAAGTGACACACCTCATAGCTCTTAATATAACAGCACATTTATTTCATCTGAGAGACAGTAACAACACAAGTTACAAAATACACAGCAAACCGATGGTTAGTGGTATCAGGCCTGTTATGATATACAAAGTATTCAGCATAAAAAAAACACAAAAGCTGCCTTATAAATATGAGTAACCAAAATTAGGGTGAAAGCTACAGTATACAAAAGGATTGAACCACGCAAAAATAACCCAATTCTTTAATTCTTGATGGCATTCATATATAACATATATCAATTACCCCACCCTTGAAGAATCAAGATAATCCATCACAGTATTTATAAGAAGCATGCAAAATTAAAACATAAGTCTGAAGGGAATATTGCCCATGTGAATTTTGCAGGCAATCGCAAAAATTTAATCAAGCGTAATGTGTACCATACAACAAGGCAGACCATATTTATGAATGCCGCCAATATACCCCCAGCTTCATTCCAGTGACACACCTCATAGCTCTCCAATAAACAGCACACGTATTTCATTGAGAGGCCCGTAACTACCACAAGTTACAAAATAACTAGCAAACCGCGGTGTTTTGTGTATAGGGGGCCCCCCCCTTTTTCTGTTACAATGCATCAAGCCATAAAAACACACAAAGCTGGCATTATAAATATGAGTAAACAAATTAAGTGAGAGCTAAAAGTACACAATAGGATTAAAACCACGCGAAATTACCCAATTTACAATTCATGATGGCATATAATTATATAAATTACCCCTTAAGAATTAAAAGATAATCCATGCAACAGTATATTCTGAGAGCGGCAATTAACACTCTTTCTAGAAGGAGATCATATGCCCGAGTGATTTTTCGGGCATCGCAAAACACTGAATGTTATAAAAGACTTATTCAGATGATGGCAATGCCAAACACGAATGCTTTAACTAGTCATGTTCCCGTAAAAGTCAACACAATAAGAACATTCACCATCCAGCCAAACAAAGTCCGAAATATTGCCGAAGTACATGTAGATGAGGGACTACATGATACGTGTTACTAACATGAGCCCTTGAACTTCACTAAATATACTGCATAAAAATGCAAAATACCAAGGTGCGCCGCAGGCGGACCCGGTTTCTCAGGCCGAAAATTTTGACCAAACCCCACCCCTTCCCGGAGGGGGGGCGGGGGGGGGGGGTGATGAGACGAGGACCAAGCATGGCAATTTTTAAATGTTTACCACTACCTCTGTGGATACAAATTTAAGATAAAAACTGGTGCCAAACAAGTATCTGAGCCAGAAAATTTATCAAGCGTTAATGGTACATAAACAAGGACCGACCATATTTATGAATGCATGCCAAATATACCACAGCTTCAATTCAAGTGACACACCTACCAGCTCTCAATATACAGCACATGTATTTCCATGAGAGACCGTAACTAACACAAGTTACAAAAATAACTTAGCACACCGAGGGTTAGTGGTATAAGGCCTTGTACTGATAATTACAAACCTATAAGCCATAAAAAAACACACAAAAGCTGCCTTATCAATAGAGTAAACCAAAATTAGGTGAAAGCTAAAGTATACAACAGGATTGAAACACGCCAAATAACCCAATTTTCAATTCTTGATGGCATTCATATATACATATATCAATTACCCTGAAGGAATGAAAAAGAATTAATCCATGCACCAGTATATTATACGAAGCTGCAAATTAAAAACATTATTTCTAGAAGGAGAATCTGCCCGATGTGAATTTTGCAGCATTCGCAAAAAATTTAATCAAGCGTAATGTGTACCATAAACAAGGCAGACCATATTTATGAATGCACGACAAATATACCACAAGCTTTCCATTCAAGTGACAAACCTCATAGCTCTCAATATACAGGCCACACGTATTTCACTGAGAGCCCTGGTACCTCCACAAGTTACAAAAATAACTAGCACACCGAGGGTGTTATGTGGTATAAGGCCTGGTACTGATATACAATGACTATATTAAGCCATAAAAACACACAAAAGCTGATTTATAAATATGAGTAAACCAAAATGAAGTGATAGTAAGTCACAAGAGGATTTGAAACCACGCGAAAAATTACCCAATTTAACACTTTCTGATGGGATTATACATATATCAATTACCCTTAAGAATTAAAAGCTTTAATCCAATGCAACCAGTATATTTATGAGAAGCATGCATTAGTAAACATAGTTCTAGAAGGAGAATATGCCCGATGTTGCCATTTTTTCGGGCCATGCAAAAACCTGACTTTAATAAAGACTTAATTCAGAATGACGGCTATGCCAACCCGAAATGCTTTAACTAGTAATGTTCCCGAAAAGGCAACACAATAGAGAACATTCGTCATCCAGCTAAACAAAAGGCCCGAAATTTTGCCGAAGTACATGTAGATGCGGACTAAATGAGAAGTGTTAACATGAGCCCGTGACATTCACTAAATATACTGCTAAAAAGGCCAAAAACTAACAAAGGTGCGCCCGCAGGCGACCCGGCTTTCTGCCACTGGTGTTTGGCCAGACTCCAACATAATGAAGCTGTTGGGGGGGGGTGGGGGGGGGGGGTTTGGTGTTTGGGGTCGCCACACCTCCGCACTGTCATTCTTTGCATTGACATCATATGCCGACACTCAATTATACTCCTGGGTGGAATTGGAAAGATGGCAAAACGAGGTGGAATACCATTGCACAAGTGCACAAACACCATGGTGAAAGCGGAGCTCGAACTCCATTAACTTTTAAATATGAGACGAGCATTGATCTAAATGCACCACCTGTGCAAAAAATAGATCTGTATGAATAATAATAAACACTGCATGCAAATCAAACATTTACAGATCAGATTAAGGTTACAGTGACTTCCCCATAGTGGGAATTAACTGTACGGTAGGGTGCATTAAGTGAAATATTCACAAACAAAATGTTGAGTTACAGGGTAATTACAATTTTAGGCATTTAACTAGAAGCCGCACACAATCCCATGATATTAAGGAATTTACAAAAAGGTACATTGCCCTTCAAAAACCGACTAACCGTGTCACTTCTCGCTTCACGTGTATGTCTGCGTGAGTATTTTAAGTGCGGAAAGCGTATTGTGTGTGCGCTAAGTAGTTGTGTTAGGTTTCTCCTTGCTGAGACGAATTCATTGGTGGAAGGTGTAGATCAATGATCTTTAAATTAGATAGCACTGCATACATGCATACGAAACTTCCATCTAAAAATGCAATAATATAATTATGTGAAAAAGCGCCATCAAAAATGGCGTGTGCCGCCGCTATGCAAAAGCTCTAATGTACAAATAAAACAATAAATGATGGCTATATAACCAATGTAATTCCAAACAAAAAATATAGTAAGTTTGTCACATATTCAAATATGGTTCAAAAAAAAGCAACCAATGCCTTCAATTTGAAGTGGAATTGAAACTGGTTGCCTAATAAAAACAAAAAAAGATAGCAAAACCGCAATCAACCCCCAAATTTGTTATTATAAACCGTGTAGTGGAGCGGTCAGGACTGCAAATTGGTCGGGAAAACCCCTCCCTCGGTCCAACAAATTACAACCACTTTTGTTCGAATGATAATATGTAGAAATTGACGAAAATGATGGTTGTGGTAAAAAAATTTGGTGGGTAGGGGTGTTTTTGGCCAAAAAACTATAGTTTTGGGCTTAAAAATTAAGAAAAAATCCGATTTATTTAGCCAAAAACCACTGGATCTGATGTGGTGGTATTTTGTTAATCATAGATCTATATTTTATAGATTGCATGAATATTCAAGTGTTACGGTCAACTTGAACAAGGCCAAAACCACCTCTAAACTCCGGATTCAAACTTCCTGAATAACTAGGGACAATACACTGGAAACTTGATTACAAATATTAAAACAAAGTATTGATTTTAATGGTGTGTTTAAAATCAATCTCATTCAAACAGCGATTAGGTATCAATAATCAAAGATCAATCTATAATAAAGTGTTAATTATGAACTACTCAAATAATACCTGGGTGTGTGCCGCGACGCGGGCTGCCAGCGAGATTCAATAAGATGCCGAACTTCAAAAGAGTCCTGCGAATATCAGCGTAAACTTACCTATTTTCCAGTAGTGGACGTGTCCCCGGACGACTTGTCATGACTGAAGAAAACCAGCCTCTAATGACTCCCGAAGTCGGAGGTCGACTAAAATATAAAGTCCAAAGTGTGCTGTAGCTTGTTTATCCTTGGTTAACTCAGAGGCCCCGAAATACGGAAACCGACACCGCTACACAATCGGACGAAAATGATGGAGCTGGGACTACTATGACAATGTCCACTATAGGATATAGAAGACAATGGTTACTGGTCACTGGCACTAATTGGAAACAACTGGAAACTTGCTAATAACTGGAGCATGATGGTATGTAACTCTCCTTGGAGTAATGATGTTCGATACTCTGCCTTTCTTCTCTCACCAGGGGCGTATATATCCTCTCCAACAATTCTAGAAGGAACTAGCGCAAGCTATATGAGTCGGGTACTAAATATAGTGCATTACATCATAAGTCTGACTACTGCACAGACTCCACTTTCTATATGGATACAGTACTTTCTCCGCCTGTACTGCAGTAGGCGCCATCATAGTCAGAAAAGCACATAGGCTAGTCAGATCTCTGGATTGAGATAATCCAGAGCCTTCTAAACCTTTCTAATGAATCATAAGGTTTAGATGTTTCTTCCGCTTTTCATGTCTTTATTCTATTTGTTTTGAACACCACCAGCTATGCAACACAAACAGTCTAGTTCATATTGTCTTACTTAGACTAATTACACTATTTTATGTTGCCTAATTAGGGACTTAAGCTTACTCAAAATGAAAATAAATCATTGCCAAGTCTTTGGGCCTGTAACACCCTCCCCCTAAGAAAAAGAAGTTTGATTGAAAGCAAACTTTCGTTACCTAATTTAAGGGCTAGTATTTTTTAATTATATACTAACTTATTCACAATGGTACACTTCCCCCTTTTAAAAGCTTTATGTTTCTGACCTAATACACAATTCGGAGATAGGGCATCTGCCATCACATTATCTTTGCTTTGATGGGTTATGTCTAGGTGTAATCCTTGCCAAGGTCAAATCCACCTACCGAGCTATGATCTTGTTTTATCCTGTGGATGAAGGTGAGGGGTTGTGATCTGTGAAAAACAAGCACTGGTGCACTGTGGTGCCCCCAAATATACATCAAAATGCCCTTAATGCCAAATCAGAGCAAGACACTCCTTTTCAATAGTGGCGTAGTAATTTCTTTGGTGCGTGTTTAAACTTCTGGAGAAATACGAAATAGTAGGTGTCTATTCCTCTTCTCCTCTGCATAAGAACTCCACCACACCCTGTGTCACTGGCATCTATGGCCAACATGAATTGGTTCTGAAAGTCTGTGGTGCAATAGAACTGGTTCACAATCAGTATGGCTTGATTTTCTGAGAAATAATTTCAATTCCTGGGCCCCCACAAATTGACATTTTGGCTAGCAAATTTGTCAAACGGACTGGCAATATATGAAAAGTTTGGAACAAAACTTCCGTTAATATCCAGCCTATACCAGTAAGAATCTCTGAATTCTTCCTGGTAATAGGTGTGGGGAAACGTTCAATTGCTTAAACTAGCCTTGAAAGGCTTGACCTTGCCTTGACCAACTACTGGCCTAAATAAGAGTGAAATTGGATGGCAAAAACTCACTCTTGACTAAACTTGGGACGTCAGTTTGTTTTCTGAAAACTTCGGAAAATAAGCAATGGAGCTGCCCAATGTGTGTTCCCAGAGATTGTATACAATCAAATCATCAACATACGCTTCACAACCTTCTATGTCAGCAACTTATGATTTCCATTATTTGGAAGGTGAAGGTGCAATTTTCATACGAACGGCATAACCCGATACTGAAAAAGCCCCATCCGGCGTGCAAACTTGCCGAAAATTTCTTTTGCACGATCAGTAACGGGAAACACTGACCAATACCCTTCAAAAGGTCAAACTTGCTGACGTACTTTGCATTGCCAATTTTGTCAATTGCAATAATTCAATACGAGGTATTGGACATGAATCAGTCTTTGAACATGATTTACCTTCTAAAAACCTAAGGGAACCATCGGGTTTTGGAACCAAAATACATGGGGAACTCCAGGCATTTGATTGCGTAATTATTGAAGTTTCAACATGTAACTCTATCTCTTTGTTGGAGATGTTTCTTTCTTCATAGGATTTACTCTGTAAGGGCGCTGTTTTATTGGTGCACACTCACCCACATTTCACTCATGATAAGCAGCAGTGGTTCTATAGGGGACATCAGAAAAATATCCTTCAAACTCATGAATCAAGTTGATTTCACACTGTTGATTTTAGGAAAGATGGCTAGTTTGGTATCCAAATCTTTGAGCACATCTGAATTTTGCAATTTGATTGGATAGTCATGCTGCTTGTCATCCCTGTTTACATTTTGAAAACATCTCAGATATGATTGTCATCATGTTATTTCCTCAGTAGACTTAAGAGCACACGTTTTGCACTTGCATCATCACTTTACCTACATACTCCTACACATATTTACATGGCATAATTAATTGCCTACTCTTACGCCTATTTGGCATTTTGACTATGTAGTCAACTTCATATACTTGTGACTCTACTGTTATAGGACCATTGTATCTGGCCTGCAGTGGAGGTCCAGGGATTGGAACAAGACTAACACTGGTCTTCTGGCCTAAAGACCATACTTCTTGGCAATCTTGATCATACCACTTCTTCATTTTGGCCTGGGCTTGCTTCAAATTATCCCTGGCAATTTCATTTGCCCTATTGAGCTATATCTGAATTTGGAAAAATAATCCAAAAAGGTTGGTGTTTTGTAAGTTTCATCATTCAGCCATTCTCTTAGGAGTTTCAAGGGACCACGAACTGTACGCCAATAAACTAACTCAAAGGGACTAAAACCTAGGGTTTCCTGAACTGCTTCCCTGGCAGCAAACAATAACAAGTGAACTCCTCATCCCAGTCCTTCTCAAATCCAAACAGTAAGTCCTAATCATATCTTCAGAGTTTGATGGAATCTTTCTAAAGCTCCTTGGGACTCGCCATGGTAAGCACTGGACAGCTACTGTTTATCCTAATCATAATCACTTGCTGAAATAGACCAGATGTGAAATTGGACCCTGGATCTGACTGAAGTGGGACTTAGGAAGGCCCTACAAAGTAAAAACTTGGTCAAAGCCTTCTCTACAGTTTTAGCCTTAATATCCTCAAGGGTCTGGCTTCAGGAAACCTGGTAGAGGCAAAACAGTAGTCAATAGGTACTGATTACCCGACTATAGTCCTAGGGAGAGGTCCTACACACGTCAACTATGAACCTACTAAATGGCTCTCCGAATGCCGGTATCGGTTCAGAGGAGCGGGCGGAATTTTCTGATTGGCTTGCCAAGCAACTCTGAAAAGTATGGCAAGACCTACAGTATTCAGAAAAATCCTTACGAAGTGTAGGCCACCAAAAGTGGATTCAAAAATCATATCATTGTTCTTCTTGACTCCTAATGACATGCCATGGGACTATCATGGGCAATGCTGATGACATCCTATGATACACCTTTGGAAAAACTACTGATGAAAAACTTTCCACCATTCATTGCCGGAGCATCGGGGCCTCATTCCTCACAGCCAACATGTGTTTGTAAAAACAAACGGAACTCCTCAGACTCCTGCAGGTTTACTGCCCTGATAAGATTCTTGAGTGCAGGATCATTCTCCTGTTCAAGAACTAACTCGTTATGACTTAAGGGCTCATCATCCCCAATAGGCAAATTGCTCAGGGCCTAACCTGTTTTGGAGAACCTGTCTCCCCTGAAGAGGGAAGTGACCTGGCCTCTAATTGTGGTATGAACGTGTCTATAATCTAAATTAGGGACAAGGTCTTCCTCTTCCTATCACTATTTGCTTCAAGCATGCTTCTAAGCATACTCCTAGTAATGCCCAGGCTGGATAAAACTGTAATATTCTGTCCTCACTATATATTTCTGTGCGGGTCAGGGATTGTGGACAATGAGTCGGGAGGATTACTTTCCCGACTGCCAACTCATTCCCTAATAACATTGAAACACCTTAGACTGGAAGTTCAGGCCTGACGCCATTACTATGACTGTTACCTGAGACCAAATCAGACTCAATTAACTTGTGAAGAGGGACCTACAATATATCCATACCTATACCTGGATCAAAGCATTCCACCCGTTGAGCTAACTTCACTAAAGGTCAATGACCCCTCCAAAAATACTGATGGGGCACAACATGTTTCACGCATGATCTTTATAGGTTTTGAGAACAACTTTGCACATCAAGCGCACTGAACCTCCCAAAACAAATGCGTTCAAATTCTTCCCTACTTCTCGACTCAAACATCTTTGTTTAATAGCCTGGGAAACTACTTGAATTGGGGTCTAAGGGACACAGCACAACGTGGGGCAGACTTCTGCTCATGGCCATCTGCTTCCATCAACTTCAAACAGCTTGCCATAACATGACCTGAATCCTTGCAAGATTGTGCAAGTGTATATCTGACTTAAAACCATTCCCTGACTTTGATTTGGTATAGAGGGACCCTTATTCCCCTGACTTGAGGAACCTGACTGACTGTTTCCCTCTTTAGTAGTACCATGAATTTGGAATGATATACTTTGGTTGAAGGCATATTTGAATTAAAACTCTTGTAATTCGACTTGACTTATTAGGCCAACCTGTTTTACTATTGCTGAACTCAACTTATGTGTGAGAGCGTTCATCTGCTATTGTCTGCATTTCAAATCTTTGATATCGCGTTAATCCAAATGAGTTTTAATATCGGCATGAATGCATGTTTGAACCCGCTCAATTAAAAAAACAACTGCCTAAGTTGATTGAAGTATTGTTTCACCTCATTGGAAGTGAGCTACCTATCCAACATTTGTTCCTGAACCCTCGCAAACTCGACATGAGTTTGATCTGCAAGTTTTTTCGCACTCCGAAATTTTTGCTTATACGCCTCAGGCACTAATTCATAGGCTTAGAATAGACTGCTTTACTACTCATAATCACCGCACTGATCAATTGATAGCGACGAGTAGATCTCTCTAGCGTTACCAATAAACACAGTCTGAGCAATGTTGTCAATTGCTCTTTAGGCCACTTCATACTTTCGGCAATCTACTCGAAGTGCAAAAAATAATTGTCACTCTGTTTCCCTAAATGTCTGGTACCAATTGGATGCTTCCTAGTGGATCAAACCTGGTGTGAGGAGGAGGCATGATGTGCCTTTTCTAACTTTCTTGTTTCTAATTTTGTTTTGCTTCAATTTTGCCAACTTCATTCTTTCCTCCATTTGTAATAGTCTTCTTTTCTTTCTGTTGCCATTTGTAATTTGGCATCAAGTTCTTGTTGTTTCAGTGCCTTTTCTAATTCAAGTTTTGCCTTCTTAATTGTATTGGTCTTGCCTTATTTTCTCTTCCATGCTACCTCTAGTGTCTACTTCTTTTTCTTCTTCCAGTGTACTTTTGCTGTTTCTAAGGAATTTTGTCTTTTCTATTTGCAGTTTGCATTTCCAAATGTTTCATTTCAAAGCACTTCGGCAACACATCCTGATTTCCACTAGTGTTCCAAAAATCCCTCTTCTAGCAAATCTTCTTCAACAAGATGTGTATCACTGGTTTTTAATGAACTGTTTCATGATGGAATGCCTAACTTCCATCCCATAATTCTTGGCCAAATCCATTAAGTCCGGCTTTTTGAGCACATCAAACCGCCCAGTAACATCTTTAATAAAATCCTCTGCGTTTAACAAGCCCATCGTGGATGAACACTTCTGTCACAAAATAACAAATACAGCAAAGATTATCAAAGTTAAACACCAATCAAAATTTGTTCACAATTTTAACTGTATTTTTACAGTGTATTTCCGACAGAGCCCCCCAATTTTGTTACGGTAAACTTGACCAAGGACCAAAACCACCTCTAAATACGGATTCAAACTTCATGAATATAACTGACATACACTGTGAACTGATTACAAATATTTAAAAACAAAGTATTTCTTTATGTGTGTTTAACTCAATCTCATTCAAACATCGATTAGGGATCAATAAATCAAAGATTCATCTATAATAAAGTTGTTTAAGTAAGAACTACTAAATAACTGGTGTGTGCCGCGAAGCGGGCTGCAGCGAGATTACAATTAAAATGCCGAACTTGCAAAGAATCCTGGCGAATATTCCAGCGTAAAACTTAACTATTCCCAGTAGTGGGAACGGTCCACGGACGACTTGTCCTGATTGAAGAAAACCAGCTCCTTAAGACTCCCGAAGCTCGGAGGTCGACTAAAGCTAAAGTCCAAACGTGCTGTAGCTTGTTTATCTTGGATAAAATCAGAGGCCACGAAAGACGGAAAACGAAACACTTTTCTCTTTTTTTTCCGCTACACAATCGGACGAAAAATGATGGAGCTGAGACTACTCTGAAATGTCCACTATAGGAAGACAATGTTTCCTGTCACTACCACTAACTTGGAACAACTGGAAAACTCTGCTACTAACTTGGAGCATTTGGATGGTATGTAACTCTCCTTGGAGTAATGATGTTGCGCTACCTGCCTATCTTTCTAACCAGGGATTTATATATCCTCTCCAACAATTTTAGAAGGATCCAGCACAGTCTATAATAAGTCATGTACTAAATATAGCCTCATACATTCACCTCTAAGTCATGAATCCCTTATCCTCGACACACTCAGATCGCATACATGTTCTATAGGATACAGTACTTTCTCCTTGCCTGTACATGCAGTAGGGCGCCATCTATAGTCAGATGTGAAAAGCAATAAGGCTAGTCAGATTCTCCGGGACTTGAGATAATTCAGAGCCTTTCTCAAAACTTTCTAATTGAAAGAAATAAGGTTCTAAGTTTCTCCGCTTTTGTTTTATTCTATTTGTTGTGCACACACACCAGCTATGCACAAAAAACAGGTATATTTGCATTGTATTACTTAGACTAATTTCCAATTATTTTATGTGCCTAATTATGACTTAATCTATCCAAAAAGAAATAATCATTGCAAAATCTTTGGCCTGTAACATACAAGGTGCTACTTTTTGGGTAAAAAGTGTATTAATTGGGGTTGTTTTGGGGGGGAAAAAGGTCTTTTTGGCTCTAAAAAATTAAGGGAAAATTAGGATTTTCTCTAAGAAAATAGACAAATGCACCAAATTTTTACGTAGTAGCATCATGTTTTAATAGATCTATATTTTCCTATAGTGTCGGGAGAGACTGTAAAACTTTTAGCAGGTGTGTATGTCCAAAATTGCAAAGGAAATCCCTGTTTGGTTTAAAAATTGAAAAAAGGCGGATAAACTACACACGGATCTAAAGCACTAAAATTGGGATGTGGGTAATAAACTTCTCTCTGTAGATTTTGATTTCATGTTTTACAAAAGCAGTAAGGAAAGATAAAAGCAGAGGGTATTGATTAAAAAAAGTAATTTAGTTTAAAAATGGCAAATTATTAAAAAATATTTACTATTTTTGTACAGTACTGTATCTATAGGCGTTCTCAGTATTTAAAATCACCCAGTTTATATAATAGTAGTTTGAGTGAGGTAAAGAAGATTAATTACAACGTTTATTATCATTTTAGGACGTCATGCAATCGAAAGACTTCTGTACGACATATAATTGTGTGTATGCGTGGCGTCCGTGTTTGTCAACATATACACCGTGGATACTTGTTTGCTTGTACATTAGAAAGCATCGTACGTAGGGTAACAAATGAGGATGTTCAAGGTCATTCAGGGGTTACTTAGGGGTCATAATCGGACGACCTATGCGGGAACATGCTGTCCATATTTTTTACAAGTAGGCCTACCCAGCCCTTTGGAACTGGAAGTGAAATGGCCAAACTAGATTGGGAACAAGCTAACAGAGAGCAATATGATTTGCACTCACCGAAACATAAAAAAAAAATCGTAAAAATCAGATTCAGAGCATGTTCGTATTACACGTGTAGCTTACCGATTATACCTCAAAAGTATAGGACCAAAAGCAACTAATTACGGAACACAAGCACTTACTAAAACACGTAAATGGATGAGATTCATTATCTTTGGACACTGTGTTTTCTTCCTTTTCTATCAAAAGTTTCGCTAGACTTATTCTCACTTTCATAAGATTTCCTGCAAATTTAAAAGATGTTTACTCTTTAGGGTGTGGATACTTTAATCGTTTAGCAAAAAATGGACTTGATTTATAGAAGACATTATCTATTCTCTACGACTTAGAGATCATGTGTTTATTGGGATATTGAGTGAAAATTACGTTCTCTCAAATGGTTTCTAAACCCGTATAATAGTTACACTTTAGCTACCACATTAAAAACATCCAGGGTTTTATGCTCGAAATATAGTGAAAAACTTGAAATACCATTTCAGTTTAGCTATGCTGTTAACGATGTCAAAATTGGGCCAATTTTAGGCAAAACATGCATTTCTGGGCAGAAATAGATTTTGAGATCTGTGTAACAGGTCCTATCTAAGTAGAGTTTGAGACTTATGTACATATGTCATGACCTCAACAGCTTAAAAAAGCCCCATGTCACTGGGGGAAAAGTGGTAAATAGCAATCAGTCTATGAAATCTAATAGATTACAGTATTTTCAAACCGTGATTGAAATTTTATGCGATTGAGATGATCTTGTGAAATTCATTCGAATTCTCCAAATTCCTGAACAGATTTCTTTTATAATTTCTCAGACTCAATCAAGCATGCACATATTATGTGAATTTAAGGAATGTGTGCAATTTTACAAATTTTATTGCGGATGGGATGTAATTTGTTGAGATTTATGGAAACGTCTGTGCAATTTACAGAATTGTGTGCGATTTACATGAACCTTGGGTTTACCGAATCGTGTGCGATTTAAACATAATGTGCATTTAGGAAAATCATTGCAGGTTACAAATTTTGATGAATTTGTGGTTAGCAGAATCTTGTGTGGTTTCTGGCATATGTGTGTGATTTTTTTACGTTATCTTAAAAAATCTTGTAGCGATTTTACAAAATTTGTATGCTTTTGCCAAATAAGGCAAGTACTTTTTTTTAAATTTGTCAATGTTTTGGATATTCCCACTTTACCCAGATAGACATCCAACTTGGATATAAAAAGAAGAAGGTTAAAACTCACAGCACACATTTACATAATGGCAATGAAACCCTGCAAACTGTAACAGGAACATAAAATTGTAAACTGGAATAAAATATGTGGAAGTAGAAAGTGTTATAGCTACTGTCGTTGTTTATGTTGGTGTTTTTTGCGGTACTGCTACTTTTGTGCATAAGATTTCACATAATTTGTGTGTGATTTTACGTTATTTAAAAAAATCTTGTGCGATTTTAAAAAGTTTTGTATGCTTTTGCCCAAAATAATGGCCGCAGACAGAAGTGGACTTTTTTACCGAAATTTGAAATTTTTGGGGCAAGAAAAAAACAAAGGTTATTTTCGGGGCCAAAAAAAACCCAACCTTATTTCGCCCGTTCGACAAAATCTGGGTTTTAACCTTTTTGAGCTCTTTAGGGTTTGCCTTTTTCATATTTTCGTATTTGTTTTGTCTATTGTCGTTTAAAAGATGAATTTTGTTTGGATAATTACATATCTTCATGTTCGGGACATGCTTGCAAATCACCTTTTACTAAGTAGAAGATGTCCATTCACTCATGATACTGAGAAAAAGGGTGTCTGTCATTTTCATAAAAAGATTCCTCCGAGCAAGGTTACTCTCTAAAGTCTTAGATTAAAAATTAATCTAATTGGATTGCTATTACGGACAAATTCAGATTAGATTAAAATTTGTATTAAAAATAGACTGAAATATAAATCAATAGATTTAATTAGAAATTTAGAGAGTATGGAAATCTGTCTTTAAATTGAGGTCGAAGATGAATGAATTCTTTAATGTGAAATGCACCTTTATGAAGATCTTCATTCTAAATTATAAAAATTGTATTGGAATTCTTTTAGATGTATGGCATTGGTGTTATGTCCCATAAGGCGACGAAAATAAAAAACCTGTTTCCGGGCCCGACCGACCATGATTTTTCGTTTTGCAGATTTTTTTTTCCAAATCATGGTTAAACAGCCTGTTTTTAGCAAATTTATTCAATTTTGGCCAATTTTTTTTAGAAAATTTGTTTTATAAAAATTTTATTTTTGTACTCTTGATTTTTCAGAATTTTGGGTATGTTAGGCCAATTTTGAGTTCAGAAAAGAAAAAAAATTAAAAAAAAGAAAAATTCGCCTCCTACGACCGACCCATACTGAAAGGGTCCGCTCGCCCGTGTAAAACAGGGTTTTCTTTTTCGTCGTCTTCTTCTTAACCATTATTTTTTTCTGAAATCTTGTTTACAGTTTTAAAACTGCCATATGATTATATCATACACTCCTGTGATATAATGCTACAGGAAAGGGGCAGGGTCCTGTTCTATCGGGGTACAATCAAATTTACAGCATTGTCATCAATCATTAATCCAAATGATTTATAAGAACACACCAAATGCATCAAGTCCACAAAAGTGCACAAAAAAGATAATAGTTTTAATTGCACAAATTGACATATATTGAGGAAATTACTATGCGTGGAAACTATTGTATGAATCAATATGGCACAAAAAAGCATGATATTTGGTTGTCATGGACGATCTATTTGGGACAATGGTCCTTATTCCCACCCCCCCATCCCTTCCTTTCTCAGGTGCGACCCCTGTATGTCCTCTTTGCCTTCTCATTCTTTTCATGGTCCTCAGAAATTTCCCTCAATTTCTTTTTTATTTTGTTCCCCTCTTACTTTATGTGAATGCCTTCTTACCATGTTTCTCTTACCCCTACCTGAATTAAACTGGGTCCCACTATGTAAATTTTTGATACACTGAGAAATGAAAGCTAATTAAGTGAATGCAATTTGTTAAAATTAATAAGCATTCAATTGTGTGGACATTTATATCATTGTGCTACA
Organism: Ophioderma brevispina; assembly: GCA_023653785.1. Taxonomy (NCBI): domain Eukaryota; kingdom Metazoa; phylum Echinodermata; class Ophiuroidea; order Amphilepidida; family Ophiodermatidae; genus Ophioderma; species Ophioderma brevispina. The sequence goes on from JAMKCH010004021.1 coordinate 46,445, forward strand.
TCTATATTGTACCACTTTGCCAATAATAAATTATGGAAAAAAAACGAATCGAAACATGGCAGGACAGGGCCCATAGCAAGGATGCAAAGTATGCAGCAGCCAACCAAATCACGCCAAGAATAAGAAATGCATCAAAATTGGTTCAGGGAATTGACTACAAAAGTGTGACTGACCTGTATATCCTGACACAGGTAAGTCTTGAAAACTTTCTTACGGAAAAAAATGTCCAGTGTGGCTCAGCTTCCACAGGGCCAAGACCTAAAGCTTTGCGTATTTTTGGTCGAAAAAAAAAAAAAGCTATGCGCTAGACGGAAATTATTTTTATGCCTTCTTGGAAAATTTTTTTACTTGACAGTTCAAAAACAGGAGAAAACGTTACACATTGTTGAAAAACCTAAAAAAACAAACCAAATCGGTAAGGCCAAAAAATAACAAGGTAGTTTCCAGTAGGTCATGGCGACATTTTGATTTTTCGAGACATTTTAAAACACCTTTCCTTATTTTGATTAACTTTAAGAAAATTTGACAATGTTGTATACAAGTGGGTACTAATTAGGTTAAACTTTCAAAAAAAAAATTTGCAGAGATGTAAGCCCCAGTGAAAGCCTGAATGTAATTTGTAGGTGCAGAAAAACGTAATATGATTATCAAATATAAAAGTTTTGCCAAAAATGCATTTTTTTCATTTTATTTGCTATTTAGGCCCAAATTGGACTCTTTAAATAAATTTCATTTCACCAATTTTGTTGAGCAAGATTATTTTTGTTGAATCAATTACAACATAAGTCTACCAAAAAAAAGTAACAAATTTTTAAGTGTTTAATCTTTCACTTATTTGGCCGAAAATATATTTTTTTGAATTTAATTATCATTTCTCGATTGTTCACCAAAATGGATTTTTATGGCAAAAAAACACATTCTAGCCAAATGTTATTATTAAATATGAGCGCCAACGTCTGTATGGACACTTCACAAATATACGACTAATATCTATAAAAAATCATGATGTACTACATTACAATAATTGTGGTGTTTTTGCATTTTAAGAAAAAAATACTATTTTGTTGATTTTGGCCAAAAATTTACCTTTCTACCCCAAAAATAATCCTTCTACTGATTTTGTGCAGCAAAAAATATCATCGTGGCCCTTTTTATGCAATGTTTAAAAGTAGATCTAAACAAAAAAGTTACGTATGTATCAGAATTTTGTCTTTTGATTTAAAATTAAAAAAATCATGTTTTTCTTATTTTAGCCCAAAAAGGGTTTTGGCCAAAAAAACACCCCTGCCACAAATTTTCCTGACCCAACCATCAGTTTCATAATCCTTATAATTGGCTGTGAATAAAAAGTGGTTGTGTTTTGTTGTACGAGGGGGGGTTACTCGAAAACTAAAGCACTTTTGACGCTTGACGCTCGCCTAGGGGACTTAGTTTCCCCAAAACCCATAACACCGTTTGAGCCAAACTGTAAAGCCAACATGCAATTTAAGGCCATATATGACAAATTTTAGAATGACAAACCACATATGTAAAAAATAAAAATGAAAATTCAATGGTGCATGCCACGAAAGAAAAGACACAACTGAGGACTTCACTATGAGTAGCAAAATCCTCAATTCTTGGCACAGTTCAGTAGCTTCATTTCACCAATGTAATTACAAAAACACACCCTGGTTTTTGGGTATGAATATGAAACCCAGATTACACGAGGCAGTTGATCTCAAGGTATGTGCAAGTCAACCCACTGAACTGTGTCCCTGGTGGATGCACATATTGTAACTATAGTGCTTGTGGACTGAATCAGAACCAAATTAGTTGGATCCGGAAAAGATAAATAAACACAAACTGAAGCCTGCAAGTATTTAGCACCCAGGATATCATGCAGATCCACTGTTTATGGCCAAATTGACCTTATAGGGCTAGTAACAGCCTACCCAACCATGACGAGTATTAAATAAGCCACTAATGGAAGAATAGGCCTCTACGAGAGAATCAATCAACTAAAGTGAATAAGGCTCGATCCATTAAAGGAGAATATAACGGGAGAGTCAGTATTATAATGCCCAATCCGATTGCACATAATCGGTTGTGTGAGTCCGCACCAAGGCATAATGACATGCTTACAATTGTTGTATTCAATCTGATGACTATCAATATCAATTGATACGACTTAGATTGTAAGACTATCAAAACAGTATTAAATGCCGTTCCCACTTGTTTTATGTGTAATGTCATTATAGGTAGAAATAAATGACGCAACGCTTAGCCACTTCTGTAGCCACAAGGTGTAAAGTCCCTAAACCCCACCCACCCCCCCCCAACCCCAATAATGAGAATGCTTTAGGGGACGAAGATAATTATAACCAACGTTAAAGAGTGTTAAATTCATGTTATAATGACTAGACCGATTGACCACATAAAAATTGAAGTGGACTTACTTTGGCCTCAGTTGTCTGCATGTGAACCGTATGTCTTATCGCATGTGATTTGTGATGAAATCATAAACCAGCCTTCACCTATAAACTGAAATAGTGATAGATGTAGCTTTAACCTGAAAAAAGTCAATCACATTATCCCACAAGGGGTGATCATCAACAGCCTGACAGTTCACCCACAACGACGAAATGTTCCTTTGACGCTTGTTAATGCGGCATTACATGTATTTTCATGGAGCTCGAGTGCCACACAAAATTTCGCCAAGTTAAAATACTGCCATTTTGGAGAAACGACGGCTCCACTTTGAGGTTTGTTCACCAATGTAGTTATACATATCAAAAAACTCTTAGTTTATTTGATGTCCTCAACCCGCCGAATGCTGCCTCCTGACCAATATGAATGGCGTTTGAAATTCGTCTTTTTGTTCGTTCATTTTAATATGCACGAACAGGTTCAGATGGAAAATACACAACATCAAAGCCTGAATTATTGACTTTAACTTTCATGTCACATGAGAGGTAACTTCTTCTGACCGCAACGTATTACCGATCCTAAAGACACTAAAATCCGTGATTTTCTGAAATATAGTTCAAACTCCTTAACGACGATTCGGAATAATCAGGCAAGGAAATAGATGAGTTCCTATTCATCGTCACGCCATAACTCCCGCCACAAAAAAGAAAAGGTAATAGAACAATGGATCTATTTGCTAATTCATTCTTAAATCTTTCGAAACAGTGAATGGCGACTATACTAAATCTAAACCAGACAGCAGGAAGATAGGAACACAGGTTTCTGAAGCCTTGCCAATAGTCCTTCAGATCAAGTATCCATAAAGACAAAAATTCAGCCAAGGACAATTTCCTTTAGCAAAACATTATGGTCAAGTAACTAAAACCATGACCTTCTCCTACGCAGATCTGATGCTATGCTGACGACGCATGGCGGAAAACGCCAAAGCAAGGGAGAAAAGCCGCCGCCCTTGGTCACGGAGCCGGAAGCCAACATGGATGTGAATGAATGGTGGCTGGGCTCTATGCAAAGAAGCGAAACAATGACATAGACCAATGGGGCATTAACCCATCTCTGCAGTGGACAAATCCGCTTAAGCCGTGGTCGCAGCCAGTTCGATTAGAGTAGCGTGAAAAAACCCCTGGTTGCCCCAAGTCGTCCTGGATCCCCGGGCATAATTGGAAAGCAGTGCCTGAACACTGAATTATCTACCCAGGCTAAATAAGAAAAAAGACAAGAAAAAAATAACCCAAATAAGTTCCAGACTTAATTGGGAGTATCCACCGGCGACAAGACTCGGCAAGGATTTAAACTGATTACTGGACAGAAACGTGAAGAGATGATTGCTCCAAAACCCACCACATAACTATGACAAATTGCCAAGTGCTGAACAAGACTGCCGGAGATTCATACCCAGAGACTGAGGACCGGAATATATACCCGGCCTTTCCAACAAAACCCACCCAACCCCAAACAACCCCCAACGGAATGGGCTAGAGAATATCAAGAGTAATCACCATGTGTGAAGTGACCCTGTTTCGGCCCCTGAAAACAATGCCTAATGTGAGGAAAAGTTTCGGGAGGACTCTCCAGGAAAAGTATGCCAAAACCTGGCATACTTTCTTGAATCCATCGATATGACCCATAACAGCCCAAGAAAGCATGATCCACCATCCGAAAGCTCCGAGGGGATCCAACAGACCCGCCACAGCAGCCAAAAACACAACCACACCCAAACAAGTTGCCCACAAACTGCTTTAAATGGCAAGTGCAGCAGAAGTTCAAGAAGAGCAAACTAGACCATAAAGGTATAGCGGCCACCTGCTTTCAATCGCCCTTCAACATGGACGAATTGGAATCAGGTATTGCTAAACTTAACCAGGAAAAGCAGTAGCCTTGACAACATCTCAACTGAGAGCTAAAAGATACTCGGCCAGTAGCAAAGGTAATGCTTCTTAGACTTACAATTGCTGCCTTATTTCGCCAGATCTGGAGGAAAGCACATGTTATTTCACTCCTAAAGCCTGGGAAAGATCCAACCAATCACCATGAGCTACAGACCAATATCCCTCTCAGCCATACCTACAAACTCTTTGAACGTCTCATGCTCAATCGTATTGCACCTGTGATAGACGAACAGCTCATACCAGAACAAGCGGTTTTCCGGCCAGGCAAATCAACAACAAGCCAACGTTACTCAAACTTAAATCAACAACATTGAGGATGGTTTCGAGAAGGGTATGGTAACCGGAGCTGTGATCGTCGACCTATCAACAGCGTACGACACTGTTAACACAGATGCCTACTCCATTAGATTCTGGAAATTACCAAGGACATCCGCTTGACTGAGTTTATCCGAGGATTGCTGGAAAACAGGATGTTCTTGTTAAGCTAGGAGCGAAGATAGACGAGCGTAAGCTCAAGAATGGTCTACCACAAGGGAGTGTGCTTGCACTCTCTGTCAACATCTATACCAACGAACCAACCTAGGATGAAGGAACCTGTCGTTTTATTTATGCAGAAGATTTGGAATTAGCGCACAAGATTGCCAACTTCACAATTGAGAGAAGCTCCCAAAGATTTGGAATGACGCACTCCTTATATAATGAGGAAAACCACCTACGTGCAAAATTCATTCAATACACAGGGGTTGTGATTTCCATATACGCACCGTGTTGAAGCAAAAACGTCAGCTTAGTTACCTGGGTCTGGAACACCCCTGGAGGCATGTGATAACCATGTCTACCTAGGAGTACCTTGGACCGCACTCTTCTTCTTATAAGACCCACATCGAGAAGACGAAGAGTGAGGTATGTTAGCGCAATAACATCTTGAACCAACTCAATGCGCACAAGAGGGGGGTGCTCGCCCACATTACCATAAGATCGACGGACTTGCCCTGTGCTACTCATGTGCAGAGTATGCCTGCCCTGTAGGGGAAGATAACCATTGCCAAGAAGCTTGATCAACATTAAATGCCTCCTACCGGTTTATCACAGGATGCCTCCGTCCTAACACCAACGGAAACTTATACATCCTAGCAGGAATTGCTAAAACAGAATCGTCGTAGTGTAGCGAGCATGCAAAGAGCGTAGCTGCCAAGTATCTAATGTGAAGCACCCTCTGGACAGATACATCTGCCAACCGCCTTAAAATCCAGAGAAAGTTTCTTAAGCAAAGTCCAACCTCTTGAATAACAGCTCAAGGAGGTCAAGAGTTCGCCTTGTGGAAAGAAAGACATTGCCATCAACCAAGTAGTACATCTTTGGTAGTGAAACTGGTGAGCATCCCCACCTGGAGTGACTCCTCATGGCCTGAATGGCGATGCCTCAAACAGATTGAGAACCAGAATGGCCCGATTCTAAGGTTTCCTTGCAGAGGTGGGGCGCACATGGAAGCAGATCAGACACTACCTGTGGTTGGGAGAAAAAAAGAACACAGACAGTGGAACATCTTTTGGTCTGCCCCACTGCTGGAGCCAAAATGCACAAACAGCGACCTGCGGGAGAATTCAGTGAAGCAGCCAGACTATATAACCATCTCTGGCTGGATCATATTTGAGAACCACAGTGTTTGGACACGATGAAGAAGAAGACCGGGACCACTTACCAATTTGCCCCCCCCTACTGGCAGGAAGACTTTGGAAATTTTGCACCCATTGGATCGACTGCCTATCGGGTACGCCAATGCACCAAAATATGGTTTACTGTGGGAACTCCATTTGGAAATGGAGGGATGAGTATTAAGATTTAAGGACAACTCAACACAAATGTGTCATCTCGTGTCATAAGGGTAAAAAAATCTAAACCCTAATAAATACAAAATCTTTTGAAACATATACCATAGTAAATTCTAATCACAAATTTTTTAGAAGATAAACAATATTTCAAACAGATCAAGCTCCTTAAGGATAATTATCACTGAAGAGGACTTATATCCTAAATAGAACGCCAATATTAAAACTCATTTCAATTCAATTACAACAATGAAAATAGGATACAGTATCAATTACACTGATGAACCAGATCATAACCAAGCCATTTTGTTGTATAAAATAAAGATAACCCAATTCACATAAAAAACACAGCTTCACAAGGCTACAATGATCAAACCAAATTTATAATTACGGATACACTCAGCACTGATGACAAAGTTCATCAACCATCCATGTATCAAAAAAAAAATAACTACTAAAAAATAGAATCAAAATCACATCAGATCCACTTTAAAAACAAGATGATTAAATCATACAATATTGAACATTAAGGCAATATTTACAAATTAAAGAGAATGGTCGTATATATGTACATGTGTAATTGATACATGTAAATGGTTATATTTTGTGTTACTAATACAGTTTTAAACTAATATACGAGTAATACAGAGTAAAATTCTTAATAATACAATTATACAGTGAATAAAAAGCCTTATACAATATACATATCCTAAATGTAAATAAAACTCTGTTCACATAACAGAAGAGTTGCCACTTTTTAAGAAGCTCTTACGACATGCGTAGGGATACATCGGGTCAATTCCCAACCCTGAACCCGCAGGGGGGCCCCATTTAGTCGCTTTTCGAAAATGCAGGTAAACACATCGGGCCAAATTCTTAACACCGAACCCGCCCGGGGGCCCATTGGAATGGAAGAAGAGGAAGAAGAAAAGTCACAAACACACATTTTTAAAATTAAATAAGAAAAGTTTCTTTTTTAATTAAAGTGTTAAAAAACCGTTCATATCTGCTTCTTTTTAAGCGTTTCTTTCATTTTTTCAGATAGTCGTGCTTAAAAAAGGCATGTATGTTACGATTATGTCAGAAAAAATACGGGTCAATGACAGTTATCGAGTTCGGGGCGGGTCAGAAGTATTCTATGAACAAGTTTCGTGATTACATCATGTAGAAGGAGCATATCTTGAAATACCCTTTTCTAAAGGATTCTAAATTGTCCGTAATAATGAAATTTGTTATTGGCAGTTTTTATACAAAACACTTAAATCGTGGCCATATTCATCAGTTTTCAAATAGATGGAAATGTTACATTGTAAACATCTTACAAAAACGGCTATCATCGAACGGACGATTTTAAGATTGTTGATCATATCTAGACAGAAGCGTTATAAAATGAGCCACCTTGTTAAGTTAAAATTGTTCTATCAAATTTCGCATAAGAAAATGTGTTTTGGAAAGTGATTTATTTCAAGGGTTCTTCCGCGCGAAGCGCAGGAGGGGCCCCACAACCCCCTGCGCCGTTTATATATGCACTCTTCATAACGATTTTATATTCAAACAAAAACCTAATACTATCACCTAGATGTTAAGATATGTTGATCTACCTAGAAGAATTATTAAAGTGAAACCACGTAGGTCAAATGTTCTATCAAATTTGCATAAGAAAAGTGTTTTGAAAGGGAAACATTTGCAGGGGTTCCGCGCTTCGCGCGGGGGGGGGAGGGGAAACACCCCTGCCCGATCACTAAGGCGCAGCTTTAATACACATTGACCCCCGTGAACAATTTACATGTATTTATTTAAAACGAAACATAAACAATCAACGATATATTTTTAATACCGTTACCATACCTGTAGTATTATAAGGTGAAACACTTAAAAATAATTCAAATTGGTCTAATCAATTTGCATTGTTTCTATCAAATTTGCATGGAAAAATGTGTTTTTGAAAGCGATTATTGCAGGGGTTCCGCCAATTTACGCGGCCGCCGCCTCAATTATTACTTTCAGTGGGTCTCCTCGCTTGAAAGGAGCTGGATCTGCCCCTCTCGCTTTACTAATGAAAAAAGGTAAACGTTAAGGAAAATCACAAAAAATTAAAATATTATCGGGCGGGCTGCACTCGCCAGGTATATCCATTTTTTTTAACGAAGGATCGAAAAATCTGATGAAGAGCGCGGGGAGGGGGGGGGGGGGGTGGAGGTGGGGGGAGAGACAAATTGACCAATATCCCCCCCCCCACCGATTGAGTTGTGCCTTAAGTCCTAAAGGCTGGCTAAGTTCTCAGCTCATTCAAACTTCTCCCAAGATTTGCACCATAAAAACTCTTTCTGGATTGAACTCATTGTGAATGTACTTACAAACACAATACTATATTAACTTGAACCAAAGTCTATACAGTTTAGTACATGTTTATACACACAAAAATTCTAATGCCAAAAATGTGCACAGGTGTACATATTACCACAACTTTTAAAGGTTTGTAAAAATTCGAACATATAGGCCTACAAATTTATCTCAATTCACTTCCCGGACGAGCCCCCATTCTGTTATGACGTCTCGTGGACGTCAAGGTCAGAATACCGTTCAAACACAAATAAATGAAGCCTTGGTGCACAAGTGATCTGAATGTTTTAATCTAATATAACAGAGTGAATGGTTTTTAATTGGTTTGGTTCAAGAATTTGGTAGTCCAAACACAATATACATAGTAAGTAAAATTACACACAATTTATAAGATTGATACCTATTATCCACAAGAATGTCCGCTAATGTCCAAAAGAAGCGTTGCAGTTGATATGCAAAGTCCACTTATAAATTCAGGAATAGTCCATGGGAATCTTCTCAGCCATGAAGAATAACTTTTGTCCCGCAGTTCAAGACGACATGAGTTTAAATAAGTCCCTCGACGCCACTTATGCCAAAGTAATCAGTCAGATAATCACCAAGATTTCAATCGGTCTACAATTTGGAATCCAAATTTGATTCCCGCACTTTTGGCGTCAAAGAAAAAACAGTACGATAATTATACGCACTTTGATCACATGGAAATAGTAAAATCCTGCACAGGTAATCACAAATCGACTACCATTATTGTAGATTAAACTAGCTATAGCTTCTATCCCTACTCTGGCTGCTGGCGAATCTGCTGGCCAAGTTCTCCTTAATATATACACAATATTTCCAGAACTAGTATTCCTAAGGAATTACAAATAGGTATTAACCCAACATTATAGTGCAAAAATTAACGAGCACTGTAAAATAGATTCACATAAATGACATCGTCTACATTGCATCACCTCAACAGTTAACTTCATGGGGAATCCTCGAATCTTGCAATCTGTTTTTTGATCTCAAGCATAAACAATTTGACCAGTTTCTAAGTGTACCATCTTGGGGAATCCATTTCTCCTCTTGTGCAATCTATCTAGTTAAAAACACCTGGTATGTTCAAACATAAAAGAACAACAAGCAAGCAATCAAGCATCCATTTAGGGCCATAAATAGACAATACATACAAATAACATCAAACACACAAACTATGCCGGAGGAGTAGGCTGGAAAGCCTTTAGGCCGAAAATCCTACCCTTAAAAACAAAGGCCAATTACAGAAAATTAAATAACGAAAAAAATAAAAACAAGAGAAGGACAAGGACGGGTCAAGACATGAATTACTCATAGTTTGGGATGTTTTGTTTAGGTTGATTGCGGAAATGTTTTACGGATTTGGATTCTTTTATGAAATTGGTAGTGACTTCCAAAGAATAGGACCAGTTTTCGAATGGCGTTGTCGCCAAAAGATTTCTGATTTTTTGTCAGTTTGTAGTCATTGGGCCGGATCGTGTAGGGTAGTCGTGAATTATCAGATCGTTTTTTTTGTAAAAATAATTTTATATAAGCCTCAGGTAGATCATTTATAGGCAAAATCTAAAACGAACACTCCAAGGTCAATGTATAAATATCTGTAACAGTGAACAGGTTATGGTTATGCAAATAAGGGTTCGGTTCGGGTATGCCTTCTGTAATGGCTATTAGAGACAGATCGTCGTATTGCCCATTTTTGTAGTTTAACCGTTTATCAGGTAGGATTACATGTGTTACCCCATATGAGAACTCCCTAGGTAGGAGAGGGTAAAAGAAGATACCCAATAGGGTGAATGTAGTAGTAGTACACGGGTTGGGATAGTGTTAATTGAGTTTATTATGTGACACCAAATAGTTTTGTACTTTTTTGATATGACAATCGAAGTATGGTTCCAGGGTAAGCAATCATCAATTAGCACACCCAAAAATTTAGTAACCTTTACTCCTTTGCAAGTATGGTACTATTAAACGTAACAGTGTATCCGCCCTGTTTTGTTGAGTCATATAAGGTTTGTACAAAGTATCATGTAATTTGTTTTGCTTGCATTAATGATAGTTTGTTGCCTTGAACAATGTAACTTTTTTAATTATTGTTTTAACTTCATTTATTTTTATTTGATTGTCATTATCCCGAGATTAAAGAATATGTTGGTGTCATCAGCAAAACAGAATGAAATCTAAGTACATTTGAAGTTACGTTAATTCATTTTACATAAAAAATAAAAAGTAGTGGGCCAATATGGAATCCCCTGTGGAACAACACATAAAATATTTTTAACGTGTGAGTTACAATTCCACTCATAAGAAATCTAGTGTGTCGATACTTAAGTAGTTCTTCACCCATTCAAGGACACTACCCACGGGAATCCATAATGCATCTAGGTTGTGAAGAAGTATCTTGTGAATCACTGAGTATCAAATGCTTTAGATAAGTCTAGGAATATCCTAGTGTTGTTTGATTTTTTTCGAAAGCATATGTTTTTGGACGACATTCCTAGTCGGGCAATAAGCCACATGTAAGTTGAAGGTTTGGACGAAACAAATGCTTTTCATTAAGCATTCCATGGTGTTAATAAAGTAACGCACCTGTTAAATACAAGTCTGTCAAGAATTTTCGAAAACATGGCAAGAAGCGATATCGGACGATAATTTGAAAATAATTAGTATCAGACTTTTTATGAATTTATGCTTTTATGACTTGGCTGTTTTTTATTTATCTGGAACAATGCCTGTGACATGATAAATAAATACACATGCCAGTGGTCTACAATTTCACTACCCACTTTTTTATAATGAAATCCCCAATATGATCGTGATCAGCACTTTTATTGGGGTTAAACTGATCAATTATCTTCAAAATATCTGATTCAACAATCGGTTTCATATGCATCCTATTAGATTGCATATCATGAAGGTAATCGTACTAGCTCTGCCTGATTTTGAATATCTGATGCAAGCTTAGGCCCTACATTAATGAAAAAATCATTAAATCTATAGAAATATCTTTGCGAGGTTGTTTATAATATTTACCCACTTTCATCTTGAACTTACAATGTAGTGACGGTTTTTTCCTTTACCAATAAATGCTATTGATTTATTTCCACACTGCTTTTCATATGATTTTTTGATTTCCAAATTTAGTGACAAAATTACATTCGCTTAAGATTGTCCGTATAAGCATACTTATTGTTTTTAAAAGTTTTAAATTTCGTAAAATTTCCAGTCGGATTGGATTCTGAAGATATTGTTTTTGTACCAATTTGCTTCCTATTAGACTTTTTTAGCCAACCTTTAGTGGAGTCCTGGTAACTGTGGATCTTCTTTTCCTCTTTATGGTTACATCTTTGAGCGGAACACACTCATCATATAATGCAATTTTAACACGTTTTCTATAAATTTATCATAATCATCATTAGCATCATTGTTATCCAAAACATTTCAAGCATTTACATCCATTTGATATCTTTGTTGAGTTGTGTGTTGGCCATCACAATGAGTTTCTCTTGTATACAAAATCTCTTAACGGTTTAATTTGGTGGACAATATTAGCGTGGTGACAAAATGGTAAAGGATCACTAAGAATCAGTCCACTATTAAGTGGAGTGGATTACATTTCAGATTTGTCAAAATATTATCATACAGTGGGCTGAGGTAGCAGTAGTCGTTAATTCGTTGGGGCTTTGTAAATTGTAGCAACATGAATATGAATAGATTAACTCAAGATATTCGTGAGTTGGTTTATCAAGGATGCGTTTAAACAAATCAATATTAAAATCACCCATACATAGACATAGTTCTTCTCTGAGCTAGTCTTTATAAATAGGTTTCAAATCTTTAATTAAAATTTTGCAATCAGGTGTTGTGAGATTATAAATAACTCAACAACAAGCTCTTATCTTTGACTTCAATTTAAATGAAGCAAGATTCAAAGCTTGAGTTTGCGTGGCACAAATCTGTTCTTAATATATAGTGACTTTATGAGAGACGTAAATAAAACACCACCCTTTTTCCCGGTTTCAATTCTATTTTGACTCAAATTATTGAACACATTATGGAGCTGTAAATATCATTTGGTTTATCTTTTTGTTAAATGGAGGTTTCCGAATTCCTTATCACGTAAGCCACAATCTAACAATTTATACATATGTAAGAGAATCGAAATTTGGACGACTCGGATATGAATATTGAGTCAGTTATTGTTCCACAGCTCGCATTTTGATTTAACCGAAAATGTTCAGGAGTTATAAATTAAGACACATATGGATATCGTTGTCGTTAGTGTTACATCGTTATATAGTGGAGCGGTTTGGACTGACAAATTGTCTGCCCAAACCCCTCCCCTCGGTACAACATAACGCAACCATTCTATTCGAAAGATAATAATTAAATAATTTAAAAAATAATGGTGGTGGTCAAAAACTTTTGGTGGAAGGGGTGTTTTTTGGGTCAACAAAAATCACGTTTTTGAGCTAAAACTTAAGAAATCAAGAGATTTTTAATTTCTGCAAACAAAATTTTAATCATATAAATACTATCAATCTCGAAATTATATTTACGATTTCTGTTTTATACAATATATAAAAGGTCTAGAATTTTAGCCCCAAAATCACCGTTTTTCCTTAAAAAAAAAAAGCATCTTTTTATCATTATTCAGCACAACGATAAGTATACCTGAAACCCTTTATGCAATGTATAAAACCTATATTCAAGGAAACAAAAAGGATACCTAAAAATAAGATTGTATATTTTGTTCCTTAAAAAGACGAAAAAATAATTAATTTCGCTTAACTTGCAGCACAAATATCATTTTTCGGCAAGAAATCCCTGCCACCAAAATACTTTCAACAACAACCATCATTTTCTAAATCTATATATTTACCTTCAAAAAATAAAGGTGGTTGTGTTTTGTTGTAGGTGGGGTGGGAGGGGTGTTGAACTCGAAAACTAGAGTGGACTTTTCAAGGCTCGGCCGCTCCCGATAATAGCCCTTATTGGTCAGTTGGAATTCAAATCGTTAAGAAGGTTGAAAATCATGTCGTCATATTTTTTAAGATCTGCATCGGTTATTTTGAATATAGGAGATTCGTTAATTCATTTAAACATTTTGCCATAGTCAGGTTTAATATGTTGCTGATTATTACTACAATTTTGACACGTCCAATCCGTGGTCATTTAAAGACAAAAGTAGCAATAATTATTAGCACATTTGCTCACATGGAAATATAAATCCTGGCACTATGTAATCATGCAAATATACTACCATTAGGTAGATTTAAACTAGTATAGTTCTTTCTACTTCTGGCTGCTGGCGAATATTCTGGGCCAAGTTCTACTTAATATATACACAATATTCATAACTAGTATTTCCAATCTTACAAATAGGTATACAACATTATCGTGCATAAACCATAACCTAGCCACTGTCCAAATTGATTTCAAATAAATTACATCATCTACATGGCAGTCACCTCACCGTTATAACTCATGGGGGAATCCCGATCTTTGCAATCTGTTTTTGATATCAATGCCTAAACAAGTTGAACAGTGCTAAATTGACATCTTGGGGAATCCCCTTCTCCTCTTGTGCGCCAATCTATCTAGTAAACAAACCTGGTCTGATATCACATAGCACAATCAATCAATCAATCAATCAATCAATCTTATTTCCATAAAAAAACATACATCAAATAAACATCAAACACACAAGAACTATGGAGGAGTAGGCTGGAAAGCCATTTAGGCCTGAAAATCACTACCCCTTTAAAAACAAAGCAATTACAGAAAATTAAATAACGAAAAATTAGTCATAACACAAGAGAAGACAAGGACGGGATCAAGAACATGAATTACCATTTGGGTTTTTGTTTAAGTTGATTGCGAAAATGTTTAGGATTTTGGATTCTTTTCAGAATTTGGTAGTGTGAATGCCAAAGAATAGGACCAGTTTTTCGAATGGCGTTTGTCGCCAAAAGATTTCTTATTGGTGTCAAGTTGTGTGTCGTTGGCGTTGCTTGTTAGGTAGTCGTGAATATCAGATCGTTTTGTAAACTAATTTTTTGAAAAAGCCTCAGGTTTGATCTTTATAGAAAATCTAAAACATGAAAACTCCAGTTCCAATGTAAAAATCTGTAACCAGTTAACGGTTATGTTAGCAATAAGGGTCGGTTATGACTTCTTGTAGTGGAGAGAGAGACAGATCCGTATGATTGCCCATTTGGTAGATTTTTGTAGTTAAACCAGTTTATCCAGGTAGGATTTACAGTGTTTCCCCATATGAGATTCCATAGTAGGATAGGGTTAAATTAAGCTACAATAGGGTGAATGAGTAGTACACGGGTGGGGAGAGTGTACTTGAGTTTATTGATGACACCAATTTTTTTTGATACTGTTTTGAATACAATCGAGATTATGTTTCCATGTGAAGCACTCATCAATTGAAACCCAAAAATTTCGTACCTTACTCTTTCAGTATGGTACTATTTAAACGTAACAGGTAAATACGCCCTTGTTTTTGTGAGTCATATAAGGTTACCAAGTATAATGTAATTTGTTTTTGCTTGAATTGACTGATAGTTGTTGCCTTGAACCAATGCGAACTTACTTTTATTATTTTGTTAATTCTTATTTAATTGTTGATGTCATTATCCGAGTAAAGATAGTGGTAGTGGTGTCACAGCAAAAGAATGAAATGAAATCAGTACATTTGAAGTATACGTAATATCATTTTACATAACAAAAATAAAAAGTAGTGGGCCCAATATGGATCCCTGTGGAACAACCACATAAAATATTTTTTTTTTTAACGTGTGAGTTACACTTATCATAAGAAACATATTGGTTCGATTAATTAAGTTAGTTCTTAAACCATTCAGGGAACTTACCACCACGGATCATTAATGCTCTAGTTTTGTGAAGAAGTATCTTGTGATCAATAGTATCAAATGCTTTAGATAAGTCTAGGAATATTCTATTGTGGTTTGATTTTTTTCGACAGCAGTATTAACTTCATCTAATAGTCGGGGCAATAGCCATGTGTGGTAAGTGATGTTTTGGACGAAAACCAAATTGCTTTTCAGTAGAATTGCCATTGGTGGTAATAAAGTCAACGCACCTGATAAATGAAAGTCTTTCAGATTTAGAAAAACATGGTAAGAGCGTATCGGACGATAATTTGAAAATATATTAGTACAGGACTTTTTTGGTATGAATTTTTATGACTTTTAGACTTTGGCTGTTTTTAATTTATCTTGGAACAATGCCTGTTGACAATGATAAATTAAATACACATGCCAGTGGTCTTACAATTTCCTACCCACTTTTTTTAAGAATGAAATTCCAATATTATCGTGACCAGCACTTTTAAGGGGTTATAAACTGATCAATTATCTTCAAAATATCTGATTCAACAATCGGTTTCATATGCATACTTTAGATGCATTTTACAGAAGGGAATCGTAATAGCTCTTTGACTTGTATTTTGTATCTGATGCAAGCTTAGGCCCAACATTAATGAAAAAATCATTAATCTATTAGAAATATCTTTGGGGTTGTTTATAATATACCACTTCATCTTTGAATTACCATGTAGTGCTGTTTTTTCTTACCAATAATGATATTATTTATTTCCACACTTCTTCCATATTATTTTTTGATTTTTCAAATTTAGTGACAAAATACATTCGCTGAGATTTTGTATAAGCAGACTAAATTGTTTAAAAGTTTTAAATTTAGTGTAAATTTTCATCGGATGGATTCTGAAATATTGTTTGTTACATTGTTTGTTACCTATTAATACTTTTTAGCAAACCTTTAGTGATCCATGGTAACTGGGCTTCTTTTTCCTCTTGAGGTACATCTTTTGGCGGAACACACTCATCATTAATGCATTAAAGTTTCTATAAATTTATCATAATCATCATTAGCATCATTGTTATCCAAACTTTAACGCCATTAAACATTTGATAATCTTTGTTTGAGTTTGTTTTATGTTGGCATCAAATATTCTTGGTATACAAATCTCTTATTACGGTTCATTTGGTTGACAATATCTAGATTGGTTGACATAAAATGGTAAGTGATCAATAATTTCAGTCACTATTATAGTGGATTGATACATTTCAGTATTTGTACAAAAATTATCAAACATGTGGCTGAGGGAGGGTAGCGTTAGTAATTCGTTGGGGTTTGTGCTAAATGTAGGCAAATTGAATATGAATGAGAGTAACTCAGATATTAGTTGAGTTGGTTTATCAATGTCTGCTTTAACAAATCAAATCTTAAATACCCATTTACAATAGAAATATTTTATTCTCTGAGTAAGTTCGTTTCGTTATAATAGGTCAACACTTAATAAAAATTTGCAAATAGGTGTGTGAGATCTATAAATAACTCCAACAACAATATTCTTATTCTTTACTTCAATTTCAATGAAGCAGATTCAAAGCTTGAGTTTGCGTGGCACAAATCTGTTCTTAATTTATAGTTGACTTTCTGAAATAGATACGACATACATACACACCACCTTTTCCCGGTCCAAATTCTATTTGTTTGTTGTACTCAATATTGAACCCATTCTATGCTGTAAATATCATTTGGTTTATCTTTTAAATGGGTTTCCGAAATTCCGATCACGTTAAAGTCACCAATCTAAAAAAAGAGTTTATACATTCATAATGAGAATCGAAATTTGGGACAGACTCTTCGGATAATGATATTGAGCAAGTTAATGTTCAACAGCTCGCATTTTTATTAAACGAAAATGGTTCAGGGTTAAATAAAAAACACATATGGATAACGTGTCGTTACTGTTACATCGTGATATAGTGGAGCGGTTGGAATGCAAAATTCGTCGACAAACCACTTAACATCGGTGAACAAAAACCATAACGCAAACAAACTTTCTATTCAAAGATAATAATAAATAATTTTAAAAATAAATGGTTTTTGGGTCAAAAAAATTTTGGTGGGGCAGGGTGTTTTTGGGTCAAAAAATCAAGCGTTTTGAGCTAAAAAACGAAGAATTCAAGATTTATTAATTTCTTAGCAAAACAAATTTTAATCATCATGCAATACTATCAATCTCTGACATTATATTATAGATTTCTGTTTTATACAATATATAAAGGGTCTAGAATTTTAGCCCCAAAATCACCTTTTTTTTTCCTTAAAAAAGCATCCTTTTTATCAATGTCAGCACAACGAGTATTACCTGAACCCTTTATGCAATGTATAAAACCTATATCAATAATACCAAAAGGATACCATAAAAATAAGATTGTAATATTTTTAACCTTAAAAAATTTTTAATATTTAACTTATTTTGGGGCTTTTTTAGCCCAATTTCATTTTTTCGGCATAGAAAGATCCCTCTGCAACCAATCTTTCAACCACAACCATCATTTTCTTAAATCTTATATATTTATCCTTCAAGAAAGGTGGTTGTGTTTTGTTGTACGGTGGGGAGGGTTAACTCGAAAACTAGAGGACTTTTCAAGGCTCGGCCGCTCCGCTAATAGCCCTTATTTGTTAATTTGGAATCAAATCGTAGAGGGTTGAAAATCATGTCGTCATATTTTTTTAAGATCTGCATCGGTTATTCTGAATCTAGGAGATTCGTTTTAATTCATTAAACCATTTTCCATATCAGAGTTTACATCTGTTGCATGATTATTACTACAATTTTGACACGTCCAATCCTTGGTATTTAAAGATTTTAGTTGTTTAGGTTTCAATTTGGTACATTTTTTGTGTATGAATCCATTACATTTTTTACAACAAATATCTTTATGACAGGTTTTCATTCACAATTTTTGTGCACCCAATTACCGTTTCATGACTTTTGAGCGACATCACATACCTTAAATACAAAACAATAATAATTTAATATAAGACAAAAAAATGTATTAAAACCAGAAAATTAAATAGCACCAATAACAGCAAATCCAATAAAACGCTGTCCAATGAGCAAAAAAAAAAAAAATTAAATATCAGTGCATAATCACCACAAGGTCAAACTTAAAGAAAAGAACACAATTTGGTCACCTAGTCATAATTAAAGATCCAAAGATATAGCATTTTACAACATAATTCAATATTCATCATTGCACTGTGAAGCAAAATGTCATTTATTTGTTCACATGTTTACTTTTTTTTCAACTAGGCAATATGACAGTTTTGTTTTATCACTTACTTTGTTAATAAGTTCAATTTATTCAAAATATATTATTCAATATTCATCATTGCACTGTGAAGCAAAATGTCATTTATTTGTTCACATGTTTACTTTTTTTTCAACTAGGCAATATGACAGTTTTGTTTTATCACTTACTTTGTTAATAAGTTCAATTTATTTGTCCTGAGGCTCAGAATTCTCCTTGGTATCTCGGGATTTAGACTCCAAGTAATACTGAGGTTCTGGGCTCTCTTTGTAGAACGGTGCTAATTTTCCTGTGCGTTCTCTCCACATACATCCAATAAACCGAAGTCTGATACCCTTCTGATACAACTCTCCAACTTCTTGTTTCCATCTCATTTTCTCTTCTAGGTCGCTCTTAGTCAAATCATCCACAAATCTGTATGATTTCTCCTTTAGAACTTGTTGTTGTCTTAGGATTGTTAATCTTTTGTCGTGTAGTAGTACCTTACAGGAGTGGCCGGGGGCGAGGGGTGGCGGTGACATTGGTCCGCGGTACACCTTGCCATCGCGATGGGCACGTTCCACTTCAACTTTCTTCTCAAAACCAAAATTGGATAGCGCATCCTCCACACAATTGGGGTGCCATGACTTTTCATGATCACTTTCAGGATCAGCCCACATAATGAAAGATGTTATTATGCTCCTTGGGCGCTCCAGTCTGTTAATTTCACTGTACAGCTCACCTATGTGTTTTATGTTGGCAAAAGTGCGCTCACCTGCATTATCGACCTCAGTTTTTAATTGAGACATCGATTTGCGTTGTTCCTTTGTCTCCTTCTTTGTCTCCTCCTGGAATTCCACGGCTTTAGTAATATCCAGTTTAAATGTATCAACTCCTTTTTTAGTTTTCTGGGCCAGGGAGAGTGAGCAGCGATTTGTAGTCAGTTTGCTCAAATGCTTCGTGCTTTGTAGCAGCCTGTTGTGCTGGTACCGCACACTATGATGCGTATCGGCACGCTGAGTCCGCTCACGGGTTTGTATTTACCGCGTCATTCGGTGTATCCATGGTGACGTTTTCGCTATGTTTTCACAGGTCCGTTATCAAACACTCAAAATCTCTTTCCGTATTGTCAATAGCAGCTCAAAAATACAGATGCAATGATCCTTGATTATTTATACAAAAGTTAGATGAAACTAATATGGTGACATGCAGTATAATTAGGTGAAATAATGATGACCAAGCGGTGACTCGACACACACGTCTGTTCTATGTGGGCGCCATGTTATTTAAGCTAGCTTCGTTTTAATCTTGCCGTTTCCTAGTGCCGATGTAAGACTGCTAAACCTGAGCTGCGACATTACTCTGCGACAGCACATGGGAAGGCCCCTGCTCTTTTTTTATCATAAACTAAGTACTTTTCCACGATAAATCTTTTCTAAAATAAAATTGAGAAAATCAAATTAATACTTTTAATCACAAAATGGAGGTATTATAAACAATAGGATAAACAGGCTTTCAGAAGATTTGTATTTGGTGTCTTCCAGACTTTGGGTTCAGAAACTATGTCAATTTGCGGAGTGACCTAAAAATTCTGTTAATTTGCCAGTTTTAGCCATACAATGCGGGGAGACTGACAACCGACGTATACCATAACCCTTATAGCAAAGACAATTCGCATATGCAATTTTTCACTTGGTATCGATTTCTTCTTGACAAAAACATATCAGTTTGAATAAAACGGTCTATTGTGTAACATATTTATAAGCAAAATATTTTTAACAAATTAAGTTACCATTGTTCAATCATAAGAGTCAGTTATTGAAAATCACTCCATATCAATGTCTTAGTTTAGTTTATAAACACCATCAGATCAGCTTCCCCAAAGCATGCAGAGTGGGTTGGCATGGGCAGTGATGAATGATATAACTGGAAGAAGACCCTCAGATCAGGTGGCCGCCTAAAAGGTAACACCCCATCAGAGCGCTGCAAGGAATGGAGAGACTACTTTTCCACAATCCTAGGATCACCACCTTCAGCTAGCAACCCAGATGAGGAGATCATAACCATCAATGAGAACATCCTGCCAATTGAAACTGGAGCTTTCACAATTGAAGAGCTTGAGTCTGTATTAACAAAATTGTCAAATGGTAAAGCTGCTGGCCTGATGAAAACCTGCTGAGTTTTGGAAATCTGGTAGTTTTAACAGCATACTTCTTCTAGACATCTGCAATGGTACACTGCTTAGAGGTGAAAAACCAAAGGAATGGTCCCTCAGTGGAATAGTACCAATTCCCAAGAAAGGCGATCTCAGCAAGGCATCAAACTATAGGGGCATTAGCTTAACATCTATAGCAGCAAAGATCTTCAACCGCCTGATACTCAACCGCATTCGACCTCACATCGAGCCTCTGCTTAGACCAAACCAAAATGGGTTTCGCGCTGAACGCTCAACCACTTCCCACATCCTGGCCTTACGAAGACTTATTGAAGGAATCAGGAAAGATCTTTGACTGTGTCATCACCTTTATAGACTTCAAGAAGGCCTTCGATCAGTGCACCGAGGTAAAATGCTCAAAGATTCTCCTGCCTATTGAATTCCAAATGCCATTGTTGAAGCAATTAACCTATGTACATGGCCAAAAGCAGTTTGTTCTACGGTCACCAGATGGTGAAACTAGGCCTTTGAGATTTATAGCAGGAGTGCTCCAAGGCGATACTTTGGCACCATATCTATTCATCATTGTGCTAGACTAATGTGATGAGAATGGCAATCCGAGGGAGACAAGGACATGCTGGGCTCACAGTAACACCACAAAGAAGTCGAAGGCACCCTG
The DNA here is from genome assembly GCA_023653785.1 of Ophioderma brevispina. Lineage (NCBI taxonomy): Eukaryota > Metazoa > Echinodermata > Ophiuroidea > Amphilepidida > Ophiodermatidae > Ophioderma > Ophioderma brevispina. The sequence continues at coordinate 67,960 of JAMKCH010004021.1, forward strand.
CAGAAGTCATTACTGACCTAGATTTTGCAGACGGACATTGCCTTTCTATCTGGCACACACAACAAGCTCAAGAATGATTGGCCAGAGTTGAGAATGCTGCTGCAACAGTTTGGTCTTATGATGAATGCTTCTAAACTAAATTCATGGCATAATATCAAGGCCGATGTCACTCTGTCCACAATAGAAGGGAGCTAACTAGATCAGGTCCAGGACTTCCAATACCTTGGTTCTTTCTTGGTGGATATTCCAGGAAAGGATTTTCATGTCCGTAAAGCCCTTGCATGGAAAGTTTGTAACAAGATGCGTACTCTCTGAAAATCTAACTTACTAGAGTCATGTGCTAAAGTATTTAGCTTCTTTCGCCAGTTGATTGAACAGTGATCTACTGTATGGAGGCAGAAGGTTGACACCACAGAACACCTTGAGGCCAGCTATTGGATGCTATAACCAGACTTTTAATGATGGTACAAAACCTCAACTGTAGAGAAATCACCCTACCAGGGATGTAATAGATGGGGATTTACCCAAACGGGCTAAATAGTGAAAGGTCGACGCCTGAATTTTGCTGCTCTTTGTGCTACGACGGCTAAGACGAACCAGTCTCCCGTCTTGTATTCTTGAAGCCCACCCAAGGAACACGAGCACGGGGAAGACCAATCTAATACCCGTACTTCTTGCTCGGATGCTGGCATTGAACAAATGAACTGCACAAACTCATGCTTGACAGACTGCTTTGGAGGAAATTCACATGGCCTCCGACCGCGGTCGACATAGATAGCGATAGATAGTTTATGAATCATAAAGAAACTGATTTTTTGTTTACATCTTAAGGTAATCATTTTTGCACATATACAGATATTCAGCGTCCATAAATTGCGAGCAGAACTAACGCTGAAGTTTTTACGTAAAACTTAAAATTCAATTATTGCACTGTTTTTTCAAGCTGAATACAAAACCTTCTATGGCTTCATTTTAGCTCCCAAGTTTTGTTGCGGTTCACACCAAATCTTGCTGATCCAAAGTAACCTGTGTGGTCTTACACCATCTATCTTGACTTTCGTATTTGGGAAATTGACATTTTTTAACTCAGCATTTTCTTTTGTAATCTCAGGGATATTAATTTTATGAGCCTGCAATTATCCTCCCACCTTCCATTGTTTGGTGAACAATAATTTTGGTGTTGAGTATTGTACTCAATAACTGCGAAGAACCATGTTTTTTTTTCTCTCTTATTTATCTTCTGATATTCCAAGGATTGATCATTGTCTACAATAATACATTTTGATTTTTAAAATTTGTTCTTTTCTTTTTGTGTTGTATTTGTATGTGTCTTTGTGTTTGCAGTTTTTTTTTTTACCGTAACTAACCACCATTACACCAAACGTGGAGTGATTCAGTGTTGCGCGTCCCTATAGAAAAGCTCACCGCCAAAACCACCCCCCAGGAAGCGCAACGCTAAGTCAGTCGCGTTTTCTCAGGATCTACTACAGTTTTGGATAATACCATTCAACCATATAATAATTCACGGTTTCAATATAAAGGAAGTTAAGTGACAGTAGGAGATTTTGGAGGATACAAATTCTCTCAAATTGCCCTGGATCGATTGTAGACCACCTACAAAAAACGTTTCAAAGGTTTATTGGACACACAAACAACAAAGAAAACCGCAAACCTTTTTGAACTTGCCGACTATCGTAATTTCCCCCATAGACACCGTAGCTTTGACTTTCGTCGTGCACGACAGAAAGTACTAAATCATCAAACTTATCATGAAGACGGCGTATTCGGCTTATTCACTTCGGGTGATCTAATACATTGGAAGCTTCCAAACACAAAACCCGGTTTCGAAAAAAATTGTGGGGGCGCTTCTTTCTGGAAACGTCCTCATGTCTATTTAAGGACAGTCATTTAGCTACACCAGATCCAAACAAACTATAAATAAATGCAAATTAACAACGAATTGGTTGACTCTTGTTACTATTCCTTTTGGAATAACGCGTTCTTTGTATTTTTTGTGATGAGTTGATTTCTACCCAGGCGGGTGACACTGTGTACAAATGCCCCATAGACGATTCGCAGGCATAGTAATGCAGTGAATGATCTTGAAAAGAAAGCCGAAATTTTAATCATTGCCGCCGTCGAACAATTATCTTAATACCAACTTACGGAAGTGTAAGTGCATATGTTAGGTCTATATCGGCAGTTTACATAAAACGGAAATAAATTCCCACCCTAATTTTGATGGCGCTTCTTAACATTTAGAAAAAAAAATTTCTCAACATGTTAAAAAAAAATACAATTTTTAGCTTTTCTTTTCGGATTAATGTATTATTGCCATAGTAATAGCGCAACCCATGTACGATAAGTAACCTGATTAGTTATGCAGTAATGACTTATCGGGAATGCGTACGGAACAATAGTGTGCAGCAGTATGCATCCTCCACTTCGTTGATTCGATTGTCCCCTATCCGCGATTTATTAGGATCCCTGTCATACCCCTTTAACCCAATTTCACAGAAGCCAGCTTGGAACGTAGGTCAATCCAGTCATGGAAACATGGGAGTCTTCGCCCAACGTGGACTGAACTAGGTGATGAGATATTATACATGTATATTTTGTTGAGACATAATAGTTGACTTCACAAACAAAAATATCTGCCTCCAAGATATTTCTAGAAAGCAAATAAGAGACCGAGACGCGGATCTAGGCAGGGGGCGGAGGGGCGCGCGCCTCCCGGTATTCTGCAAAATCTTTGCAAAATCGCCCATTTTGGACAATTTCAGCCTTCGCCCCGCCTTCAGCCCCGGTAATTTGTCGTTTTTCAAATCCTGGATCCGCCCCTGGAGACACTGCATAGAATAACTCCACAATAGCAAACTGATTTACAATCTTGTATATACAGAAATGTGGCACAAATAACTTTCGTATATTTTGATATACATTGTGGCTATTAAGAGTAATGTTTAGTTTTCTTAGTTTGACATATATAATTATGCCTTCCGAAATTGATGTAGAAAAAAAAAAATTCATAGAAATGGTGGCTGATGTATCTACATTTCCTTTAGAGAGTGAGATCAAAGAAGACAAATGCTGTCTGTGGAAACCCCGATGACCAGGAATGCAACTGAGCAAACCCTAAAGTTTGGACGCCAACCCAGGTTAAACCACATCCCTTGATGGAACCTCTCCATGGAAAGACTAACCTGCCATGATAGACTACCTGATTCAGTTTGAGATGATTGCAGAGATGAACCAATGGCATGACATACAAATGGCTATGCACCTAACCACCAGCAGCTCAGACTGTACCACCCAATCGATACCCTCCTACGACCACAAAGTATGGGTATCCCGAAATAAATCTTGATGACATTCATACGGTTTCGATTTCGTCATCTTAGTACACGGTTGTCATTTGTCTCTTGAGAGGGAACTTCACATGGTAAGAATTACTCAATTCACAATATAAGAAAAACATAAGAGTCTTGTTTGGAGGTCAGTAGTTTAACCAAAACGCACATCCATGACGACACCTTTATGGAGATGTTTGATCATAGAACACCTATAAATAAGCCGGTGTCACACACACACACACTCTCTCGTCTCTCTCTCTAGATATAATAATTATAGCAATGCAGATAATCTTATATATTATATATAATTATAGCAGATGCCGAACCAGTGAGAAGTCCCATCTATAGAAGAAGCAAAATAATGTTACCACATATAAACGCACTCTTGCAGGAGACACGCGTACACGGCCAACGGCGAGAACGATAACACCTGGAGTTATCTCTGAACCAGAAGTATACAGGACTTCCCAGATCAACAAGAGAAACTTGCAAAACCTCCCGCGTAAGCATGGTGACTGTTTGCCAAAAATAAGACGACATCTGATAGTTTCAATTCAGGAAAAACAGGCGGTTTAGTGAACATTTCACGCGTGTTTGCTTTTGTGAGCGCCATTTCCTCGTCTGCTGGATGGGTTCGCCCTTGTAACGTAAAATCTGGAGGGCGTCACGTGCTTTTTACAATGGGCCGTGGTCTCTTTTCACTAATTTTACTACACGTACTATACTCGATTCGCGCTGATATATGAGCTGGAGGAAAAGTTTTGGGTCATATCCATTATGTGAAATAGGAAGAAGAATTTTAATCTATCTATCCAAGAAGAGTCCCTTCGCTGCCTAACAATAGAAGTGACTTGAAAGGACAAGGCCAAGTAAAAAACTAAATTTGGGTTTACTGTACTTTTCTTAATTCACTTTAAACGGTTTTGTACAGATTTATTAAGATATTCATCACATTTTCACTGTATCTTCGTGGAGCCATAAGTTGAAAAAAAAATTGTAAGCCTACTGATCACGATACCCGTATGTTTTATACTCTATGGGTGCATTGTTCCTAAATGGTAACTGACAATATTTTTAATCCAAGTGCTCCCCTATAAGACCCATAAACATCCTACGTCACTTTCTTTTGTTGACTGCCAATCCATGGCTGCCATCGTAATGCCCATAGTAAAATTAAAAAAAACTCTAACAGATACATTGCCCAGGTGTAACAGTCAGTCCGACCTATTTCAATATACCAGGCAGGCCCTAACCGGTTTACAAACATTGCTGTAACTGGTCTATTAAGAAGTACGCTTAACATCTTGATGGTATTGACTATTGTATTTGTCGTATTAGTTTTAGGTAACGTATGAAAGTAAGGATGAGGCCCCATATCACCCGTGTGGACAGCGCAAAACCATTGTTACCGACATTCGGATTCAATAGCGCACCTGTCTTTGCTGTATTATTTTAACATTTTAAAACGACCGTCAACTTTTTACCATTGACCCTCTATGTTTAGTGCCACTGTACATTGTATCTCTTGACGTATATCACACAGTTTAAGAACACACGAACTAAGAGTGCTAGTGCTTCAAAGTTTAATTGCTGATCGCCCCTCACAACCCGGCTTCACTCCCGTAAAAAAAGTACAGGTTGTCCCTATAATAGGCAATCGAGTATAATCCTACAGTATTATATTCAAATACAGCATTTTGCTTGGGGTATTTTTCTTGTGCTTTTTTTTTCGCTGCGCTGCCATATTGTTGCCAACTTCCTCCTGTTCGTCCGCACTTGTCTTGTAGGTCCTTGTTCTCACAACTTTTCGTCTGTTATAATATTTGTTTTGTAGCTTGTTGATGTGCTTACTCCACGTACTTTTTGGTATTTTATTAGCATGTAACTTTAATCTTGCTGACCAAATATCTCGAGCTCTCTCCCTTTTGCTTTGCCCTCCATCCTATTGATTTTTGTTGTATGCATAATCCTGGTATTTAAAACGGTAAGAAAATATACACTCTGATTAACGCATAAAAACCACCCGGAAAAAACCTTGTTTTGAAGTCCACTGTACGTCTATCATCACGATTTTAATCCCAACTACGTTTTTTAATGTTTCACCAACAGATTTGTTTGCTTATTATCAGCATGTGAGAC